>LOEQ01014493.1:2256-13315 GCA_001685075.1 Bramus lutescens | reverse complement strand
ACCATTTGTTGAAGATGCTTTCTTTCTAGACTATGGAAAGTGGTGGAATTACCCTGTGTCTGTTTTTTTTGTTGTTGTTGTTCTTTAAAATCTCTCATTAAAAATACATACCAACTGAAATTTCCCTCCTCTCTAGTCCTCCTAGATGCCCCCTCCCTCCCACCACACACATTTCCTCTCTCCCTAAAACCATTACTTCTCTGTTTCCCTTCAGAAAAGAGCAGGCTTTCCAGGGATAAGTCTAGGCACAAACCTTCATATAAAGTCTGTGCAAGGCAACCCAGCAGGAAGTAAAGAATCTCATGGATGGGTGAAGGAGTCAGAGACAACCTCACTTCCACTATTGGAAGTCCCACACAAACACCAAGGTAACAATCATTACATATTTGCAGAAGACCTAGTGCAGTAAGAGCCATGCAGGCTCTGAGAGTGCCACGTGAAGAGTCTTTGTGAGCCTCTATGAGCTCTGCTTAGCTGAATCTCTGGGCAGTGCTTTTCTGGTGCCCTCACCCTCTATTCCTACAATTCTTCCTCCCCTTCTTCTGCGGGTAAGCCAAGCTCCAAGGAAATTGATCTGATGTAGAGCTTCAAGTTGGTTTCGCTCGGTACCTTTAGGTCTCTGCAATTACTACTATCAGCTGCTGGTGGAAGCCTCTCTGATGATGACTGTGTTAGGTACCAATCTATGAATATACCAGAGTCTCATTAGAAATTACTTTGTTGATTATTTTCTATCTCTATATACTCCTTGGGCTATCCAGCCTCAAGTTACTGGTCATCCAGGCAGTGTCCAGCATGGTCTGCCTTTTGAGGTATTGACCTCAAATTAAACCAATCATTGGTCGGCCATTACTGCAAGTTCTGCACCTCTTTTGCCTCCAAATATCTTTCAGGCAGGATAGATTGTACACCAAAGTTACTGGCTATGTTGGTGTCCCAATCCTGTCACTAGAAGTTACCTGGTTACAGAATATGAAATTATTTGTGTAAGGAAAGATGGAAGGAAAAAATAAGAAATAGCCTTGAATGCAGTCTTCACAGAATACTACTTCTTGAATATAATACTAGTAATATAGACACTGAGATCAACAATTAATAAATGGAAGGAATAGAAGCAGTCATCAAAGTTTCCCTACCAAAAGAAAGCCCAGGGTCAGACGGTTTCAGTCATTCTTCTAGAATTTCAAAGATCTAATACCGATACTCCTGAAAATGTCACACACAGTAGAAACAGAAGGAACATTACTAAACTCTTTTTTTACAAGACAATGGTTACCCTGATACCTAAAACACACAAATATGTAACTAAGAAAGACAATTACAGACCAAAGTCCTTCATGAATATTGACACAGAAATACACAATTAAACATTGGAAAATCAAATCCAAGAACACGTAAAAAAAATCCACCATGATCAAGCAGTCTTCATACCAGAGAAGCAGGGATAGTTCAACATATGAAAATCTGTCAATGCAATCCACCATATAAACAAACTGAAAAAATGATCATTTCATTAGATGCAAAAATAAAACCTTTCAACAAAATCCAACAGTACTTCAAGGTCTTGGAAAGATCAGGGATACAAGGAACATACCTAAACATAATAAAGGCAATATACGGCAAGTCAACAGCCAATATCAAAATAAATGGAGACTAACTCAAAGAGATTCCACTAAAATCAGAAACTTACCACTCTCCTCATATCAATTTAATATAGTACTCAGAGTTCTTGCTAGAACAGAAAAAAAAACAGGAGACCAAGGAGATACAAATTAGAAAACTATTTGAAGATGTTATGGTAGTTTACATAAGTGACCTCAAAATGTCTACCAGGGAACTTCTACAGCTGATAAACGCTTTTAGTACTGCTGCAGGTTACAAGACTAACTCAAAAAAAAAAAAAGAATCAGTAGCCCTTCTATATACAAATGATAAATGGGCTTAGAAAGAAATCAGAGAAACATCACCCTTTTTAATAACCACAAGGAACATAAAATATCTTTGTGTGAGTCTAACCAAACAAGTAGAAAGTGGAAGACCTGTATGATAAGAACTTTTAGTCTTTGAAGAAAATGTGAGAAAATGGAGAGTTCTCCAATATTCTTAGGTATGTAGGATCAGCATAGTAAAAATGGCAATCTTACCAAAAGCAATCTACAGGTTCAACGCAATCTCCATCAAAATCTCAACACAGTTCTTCATACTTTGAAAGGAAAATAGTCAATATCATATGGAAAACAAAACAAAACAAAACAGGATAGCCAAAACAATTCTTTACAATAACAGAACTTCCAGAGGCATGAACATTATCTTTAAGCTCTATTATAGAGTTATATAGTAATAAATACAGCTTGGTATTGGGCACAAAAACAGACAGGTGGGTCAATGGAATTTAAGACCCTGACATTAATCCATATACCTGCAAACACCTGATTTTTGACAAAGAAGCCAAAATTGTACAATGGAAAACAGAAAGCATCTTTAACAAATGGTGCTTTCATAACTGGATGTCAACATGTAGAAGAATGCAAATATATCCATACCTATCCCCATGCACAAAACTCAAGTTTTGTGAGTTAAATACCTTAACATAAATCTAACCATACTGAACCTGATAGAAGAGAAGGTGGGAAGTAGCCTTCAATGCATGGGCGCAGGAAATCACTTTCTAAATATAACCCAAGTAACACAGACACTGAGAGCAACAATAAATAAATGGGACCTCCTGAAACTGAGACACTTCTGTAAAGCAAAGNAGAAAGCATCTTTAACAAATGGTGCTTTCATAACTGGATGTCAACATGTAGAAGAATGCAAATATATCCATACCTATCCCCATGCACAAAACTCAAGTTTTGTGAGTTAAATACCTTAACATAAATCTAACCATACTGAACCTGATAGAAGAGAAGGTGGGAAGTAGCCTTCAATGCATGGGCGCAGGAAATCACTTTCTAAATATAACCCAAGTAACACAGACACTGAGAGCAACAATAAATAAATGGGACCTCCTGAAACTGAGACACTTCTGTAAAGCAAAGRACACAGTCCATAAGAAAAAAAGGCAGCCTGCTAAAAGGCTTTCACCAACTCCACATCAGACAGAGGACCAATCTCCAAAATATATAAAGAGCTCAAGAAACTAAACATCAAAATATCAAATGATCTAATTAAAAATGGGATACAGATCTAAACAGAATTCTCAATGGAAGAAACTCAAATGACGGAAAGACATTTAAAGAATTGCACAACATCCTTTACCTTTAGGAAAATGCAAATCAAAACAACTCTGAGATACCATCTTATACCTATCAGAATGGCTAAGAAAAAAACACTGATGACAGCTTATGCTGGAGAGAATGTGGAGAAAGGGGAACACTACTCCATTGCTAATGGGAGTACAACCTTGTACAGTCATTTTGGAAATCAGTATGGTGATTTTTCAGAAAACTGGAAACAAATCTAACTCAAGCCCCAGCAATATCACTCTTGGGTATATACCCAAAGGATGCACAATCATACCACAAGGACATTTTCTCAATTATGCATTCTAAATTCTTATTCTTGTGACCACAAATAAGAGTAGTTATGGCTTTAAATACATTGCCTCACCATTGGCTTTCAAACGCACATATTTTGTCCTAGTGCCTTCTCTAATTTATCAATTCATACTGGAGTGATCACTTTAATACATCTACTTGAGTTGGGGGAGAGACAGAGAAGTAGATAAAAAAAAGACATATCTTTATAGAGGGAATCATTATAGGGTTAAGGAGAAGTCTGATGGTAGGAAAACTCCCAGGAATTCACAAGGAAGACCCAGTTAAGATTGCAAGCAATAGTGGAGAGGGTGCCTGAACTGGCCTTCCACTGTAATCAGATTGATGACCACCTTAATTATCATCATAGAACCTTCATCTAGTAACTGATGGAAGCAGATGCAGAGATCTACAGCCAAGCACTGAATTGAGCTCCAGGAAACTAGTTGAAGAGAGGGAAGAGGGATTATATGAACAAAGGGGTGGGTCAAGATTGTGACAGGGAAACCCACAGAGACAGCTGACCTGAACTTGTGGGAGCTCGTGGACTCTGGGCCTACAGTTAGGGAGCTGTGTGGGATTGACCTAAGCCCTTTGCATCTGGGTGAAAATTGTGTAGCGTGGTCTTCTGTGGGGCCCCTAGAAGTTGGACCATGAACTGATATATTATCTGGCTCTTTGGAACCTATTCCCAGGCTCAACTTGGTAAGTATTGCTTTATTGATATACAAGGGAGGCCTTACATCTTCTGAATGAAGACAGAGGAGGAGTGGATGAGGGGGTTAGAAGGGGCATTGGGAGAGGGAATGAGGGAGGAAATTGTGGTGTAAAATTAATTAATTAATTTAAAAAAATATAAGATAACATTTTGATCAACCTGACCTTTCCTTAGTATGGACAAGTCAAATCCGTTCTGCTTTTGTAACATTCTCAACTGTGCATGACAACTAGATTCTAGACACAATTACTCCTTTCTGCATCAGAACTGATCTAATTTTGACAACACATTAGCAATCTGCCAGCTGAAGTTGCTTGAGTCTTCTGGATCAAAGCCTTGTGGCTCTGGATGGCATTACCTTGAATCCCATCAGCATTTCTTCCAGTCCTTCTTGAAATTCTTCCAAGGGAACTCAGGACATACTATGTGCAAAATACTCTGCTGTGTTTCACTGTATATCTATGAAGACTAAAACAAATACAGCTTGTCAAAACTCAAATATGAGCTGTTCTCTAGAACTAAATAATGATATTGTCCTGTCTTGTGATAGTCACAAATGTATACTATAGAGATAAATACTTTCATTGGTATGGATCTTAGTTTATTGATACCAATTTAAGGTCAGTTTTATTACATGTATATTGCCGCTCCTGATTAAGGTATTGTGTTTGTGCAGGTCATTTAAAAATATAATGTATAATTAAGAAAAACAGGTTAATAGATAATTATCTATAATAGTCAAGTTTGTAGTCATGTTAGTTAGGTTTTCTAGATGTACAGATATATATTTCAAATGCATAGTTATTTTTTAAATCTCTCAAAGCTTAACAGAATATGGAATTTAAAATATTTTAAAAACTTAGGACTTTTCATGACAATGAGACACATCATCTTCTGACAGCACCAATCTAATTCAAGAGGATTATGGGCATTGAAGAGGCTTCTTATGGAGTGTGCTAACCACTTGGGCAAGAAAATGTTCTTAGCTGGACTGCTTGATGGTATGCTTTATGAACTGGACATGCAGGACCAACAGAAAAATGACTGCTGAACTTTCCTAAAGATGGACAGTCCTTCAGAATTCCTGCTTCATGAAAGAGTCTGCCAGGAATTCTGCAGAAAACAGAAGAAAGTGATTGACAAACTGCCAATAGATTTCAAATTCTCTTCTTCATGGAAAATTCTACTGGATACTATGGGTCAATGGGTTGAACATGGATATATGGATGCCCCAACATTAAATAAGAACTTGTGGGTGACTATCCAGACAGTGAGATGTCTATGTCAATTCTAGAGTTTTGGAAGTTGCTTACAATGCACTTCCTGTTACCTTAGGTAATATTACATCCTCTGGAGTCTTTGATGGAGGTGAAGACAGTTAAAGTTAGAGTTTTCCTTGGTTATTATAAAAGAAAACATAGATATAAATATTGTAGCTGCAATTCTTGCTTTATACCTGTTTTGTTATGTGTAATTTTACTAAGCTAAAGTTAAAACTTTCCTTTTTATTTAGACAGAAAAGGAGAGATGATGTGGGAAAGGAGAGATGATGTGGGACTCCTCTCTGTATGCAATGGATACGTTTTATTATCATTGGTTTTTATAAAAGCTGTTTCAGCCAGTGACTTAAAAGAGTAAAGCCTGGCAGAAAATCTAAGCAGATNAGAGAGAGAGAGAGAGAGAGAGAGTAGGTGGAATCAAAGAGCAGCTATGTAGCTGTCAAAGGAGAAAGCTTCCAGCTGACAGCCAGAAGCTTACTGGTAGGACACAGCCTCATGGTGATACACATATTAATAGAAATGCATTATTTTAAGATGCAAGAGTTAGCCAAAAATATTTATAAGCTATTGGTCAAATAGTGGTATAATTAATATAGTTTCTGTGTTATTATTTGGGTCTGGGAAGCCAGGAAATGAATGAGCAGTCTCCGTCTACAAATGTGTGCACAACTTATTGTCTAGAAACAGAAACGGAGAACATAATTGCTTTGACATGTATACGTAGTGTGAGATAAATTACAAACCAGATAATTCTATACACACAAAAAAGAGTAGTCACTGTGACCTTCTTGTGTTGTTGGGCACATTAGCCTTCAGGCACGTTTTCTTTCTTAACGGTAGGACAATGCTTGTATCTCCACATGCTCTTTACATCACTCATACCTAAACTCTTTCAGCTTTGAATGGGGCTTGTTTGCTCCAGTTTCTAAGTACATTTGACACAGGTAACTTATTAAGGTTTTAGTTGCTAAGAGAATGGATGCTAACTTACCTAGACAGCATTTCAACATAGCTGAAGGGTATAAGAATCTATATATTGTTCCCAACAAAGTCCCCATTGCTAAAAAGCATTACCCAGCCATCTTTTTTGATATATCCCCAACCTCTATCACCTTCAAAAGATTTACAGAAATTGTATATTTTCACATAGTAATATCATACAGGGGAACAAAAATAAGTTTATTTGATTTTAATTGGATCTGTATAAATGTGAAACAAAGGATACAATAATAAATGAATCTGGGAAGTTGTTACTATAAATAGCTATTTTAATGATAATTGCTCTTGAAACCGATGAAGTTAACAATTTAATACGATTTATCTAAAAATTCACAGCCTTAACTCCTTTCTAAACTGCTTCCCATGCAACTATATTTTAACATATCAAGAAAAAAATCAGAGCTGACATGAACTTCATTATGCATACGGTCCTTTATATGCTCTCTTTAGAGGTTTGTCTAAGACAAACCCAAACTACTTATCAGAGACTAGAACACAATGTCCTAGCCCTAGCCTACTGTGGCAGCTTCATTTTTTTTCGTCTCNCTCAGCAGCCACTCCTAACCTTGAACCACACAAAGCTTACTGGCAGCTGCTCTGAAATGCCAGGACACTTTGTAGCACCTTGCCTCTGCATGTATGGCCTTTGCCAGAAACACACTTCCCTTCTTAGTATGCCTAGCAAACACCTACTTAACTTACAAAATTGGCTTCAAGTATTGCCTTTTCCAGAGAGTGTTTCCAAATCCCTCCTCCTGGTGACGCCTCCAATGGAGTTATACTCGACCTTTAAAAGTGTTCATACCATAGCACATTTAGCATAAGGCACACATTCTTATTCTTATACCTGGTTTTGTACCCTTATTCCCTCCTACAGAATTCCTACCATTGCCACGGACAGAGAATAAAACAAGATTATCTAACTATCTCCAGTACTAGCACCCTGCCATTTGATGTTTGTGAAAGGATGGAAAATATAGACAGGATTAGAAGAAGGAAGAAAAATTAGAAAATCTCAACACTACTAAAACTTTGCCATATTTTACAATAACTAGGCCCCAGACCTGTCACTGTTCTCATTCAAGACAACCTCATCTCATCTATACTCTTGCAACAGTTTCTCTGGTTTCCTTAATTCGTGTGTGTGTGTGTGTGTGTGTGTGTGTGTGTGTGTATACAACAATTTTGTATTTCTCCTTGATATGCTAGCCTGATCCTCTAATCTCACTAGTCAAGGTGCTTCTCCTGGCTCAACACCATGCAGCTGCAGGATTTATACATATTTCCCACCAACATCAATTCCTACTCCAGGTTATTTGCACTTAATGAGCTAGGGAAAACCTTCTCCAAATTTTCATGTGATTATTTTCTTCATATTCTTCAGGAACAAGTTCAGACACCATTTTTGAAAAGACATATTACCTGAATTCCCTGATTTATATAGTTCAATTTATCCAAGATATACAAACCTCCAAATGGAATTTATCACTCTTTAAGGACGTTCATTTGTTTATTTTATTCATTGCCTATGCACCCTGCTGGGAGAATGAGGAAGCCTTTCCTTTTTGATGTTTCAAACCAAGACTTTGAACAAGCCGAGCTGCATGATGCATGCAACAGGCACTTAATATATATTTGTAGATAGGAGGAGAGCAAAACACTAGGACATTGACCCCATCGCTGCTTACATCTCCCAAGCTCTTTCACTATCCTTTAACCTAGAAAACATTCATCAACTATTTCTCCTCAGAGTTATTATTCCACAAAGGTCTCAGTGTCCCTATTTGACCCATGCTAAAAGCCACATTTTCTATTCTGTTTTCTGGGAATTCATCACTTTAAGTACATCACTTAGAATGCCTAACAGTTTATGGTTTTCCTTTTGGGAGTCTGGGGAAATGTCAAAGGACTGAAGAAAGAGATCACAATAGCTCCTTCTGGCTCCTACCTATTTTAAACTTCATCTGCTAGTCCTTTCAAGCCCACAACTCCAAAAGGTAGACCTTCTCCTCCTCTTCTCCCTAGGCCAAGAGGTGAGACTGCCACCAAATGTCACTGGCCTCTCAGCACATTACCCTTAAACTAATTGAGTTAGATTTTACCTCCTGGTATGGTCTTGAATAAGACAGTAAATCTAAAATGAATGAAAATTATGAACATTTTTTTTCTATTCAGAGCACTCCAAAGAAAATGCCAGAAACCTGCTCTACCTACAGGTCTAGCAACATCAGTTTCCACATCCTGTGAAACTTTGGGGCTCCAGAGCTGTGCCAATCACCAGCCATGGTTAACACTGGTTATGTGAATGTGCTAATCTGGCATTTTAAACTTTTTAAATTTTGATTTAATTTTAATTAACATGTAGTTAAATTTACCATGTCTTTATTCCATCTAAAAAGTGTCAAGGAATGGTTTATGGGGTGGGCTTTAAATCCCATCAGATATTGATTAGTTATATACAACAGGCTTTGTGCCGCGATTGTACTCACACAACTTGTAGGTGGGTCATCATTAAGGATCAATGACTTTGAAGCTGGGTCGGTGCTTACCTTTCTTCTATAGTACCATGAAGANCATATATATATATATCTTGTGCTTGGGGTTTTTTGACTCTTTTAGTTTTATTCGTATTATTCTATTCTGATTTGTTTGTTTTTTGTTTCATCTTATTTTATTATTTACATTGTCTGTTTGTATTCTAATTTGAGACAGAAAAAGGTGCAGATTCAGATAGTAGAGGAAGGAGGAGGGCCTCAGAGTAATTGGTGTAGGGAAAATGGATAATCATAATACAGTGAATGAAAAAATATTTTTAATAAAAATTATTTTTAAAAAGTATCTAGCTACTAACAAATTTTAAATATTTGACATAGGAGCATAGGAACCTACACTTTTTTTCCCTTTTTAAACGGAACCTTACTATGGTGCTATGCAAGTCTTGAAATCAAGATGTCCCTGTCTCAGCATCCATAGTACAAGATTGTGGGCAGGCACTACCAAATATGACTTAAATCATCCCTTTGAATAAGACGTTTTTGAAATCTCCAAAATCTAGTCACCACATTTTGAAGAACAGTAACTATTAAGAATACTATTTTCTACATGATAAATTATTTGATAAATCAATTTAAATGAATATCTCATCTTATACCAATGCATATAACTCTTACACATCTGCTCAGATATATAATACTGCAACGGTGCTCTGGACTTTCCCCCAAAGTTACAATGCATCCTCCCAGTTGACTCTTCTCATTTACACTTATGCATGGCATCATGTATTTTGCTCAGAAAGAAGTGTCTTCTTCCCATCTTAGCTACTGCTTTGCTTCTCTCATTGATGCCAAATTCCTGCAGTGATGCTAAACCATCCCTGCTCTCACTTCTCCCCTCATAAAGACCAGCCTACTGGCCCTGCTTCAAAATATGTCAAGACCCTGACCACTTTCCTTTGTCTGTCCTGTTACATTGGCCCATGCCAACATCATCTCTTAAACAGACTATTATTACAGTTTCCTTGCTCTTTCCCACCCTTATTGAGTCTAAGAAAGCAAGAACAAGTATGATAACAAGGTAATTTTACCCCGTCTGTTTTTTTCTCGGGAGAATGCAGCGATTACCCATTTCATCTAGAGCACCTACCAATGACTAATAAGGCCCATGATGACATTCATCATGCCACTTTTTCTATCCGTTTCTCAGTTATTCCTAAATCCACCAGCTTGCTCTTACTCTAGGCCCTCACACTAGCTAGTCTCTCAGAATAGATCAGCTCCTCCATGTGTGTACATGCTTCTTTACAACTTTAAACCTGCTCAGAACTTAGCTGCCCTACAAGTATCAACCTGGATCTCACCATTTAGGTTAAATTGTGACACCCCCAATCTTAGCCGACCCATTCTATTGTTTTCTCTTGTTTCCTGACATTTTTATACATCCTTTTATATTTATTTTTGTTCTTTAGTCCTCTTGTGTGCAGTTTCCACAAAAGAGAATATATTTCAATAAGGGATTTGAATCAAGTTTTGGTATTTTAAATGATACTAGAGCTCAATTCCTTTATTGAATTTAACGGTATGCTAGTGTGTGCTGGGGGAGTATGAGGTATGACTATATGCCTCTATGTGTGCTCTTGAAGTGTTAGGATTTAAACCCAGGGACTTATCCAAGCAAAGAAAGGGCTCTACAATTGATCTACATCATCAAGCCTTAATTTTCTAATTCTTAAAAGCTCTGTTTTCCTATGCAAACAAGAGCTTATGGTCTATTTTATGAAAAAATATACATTTCAGATACATGTTACTTACTGCGGTTATGAGCCTGTTACCAAATCATAAGTGTATTTGAAATTCCCAGAAGCCAGCCAGACACCACATTATGAAGATGGTGATAGTAAGTGACATGCTAAGGAACTCATAGCTCAGCAAGTGGTAACTGACAGCTTACAATAATAGCTCTAAAGAAACCTGAGCCTGGGGCTGGAGAGATGGCTCAGTGGTTAAGAGCATTGCCTGCTCTTCCAA
>LOEQ01014492.1:0-11018 GCA_001685075.1 Bramus lutescens | reverse complement strand
TTTTTTTTTTGATGTGACAACTAAATTAAGAGAAAAATGCCTGCTCCTATCAGTTTTAAAAGTCACTGGAAAAAAAAATAATATGCATGTCCAAAGTGTTCTGTTTTTAACAAATATAAAGTTCTAGTTGAAAACGAAGGCAAACATTACTAGTTTGACATAACCATCTGAAGAAATACACACTAACTCTTGAATTGAAGGCGTTTTCCCCCTTCATAAACCAATGTGTTCCTAGAACCATTCAAACTTTATTATCTACCAAACGTTTACTGTTCCTATTTAAAATCAAATTCAGTGGTACCTTTTGTAAAATACTGCATCTTGCTTCATGAATGGATTCATGACAGAGACAAGAAATACTATCAGCTATAGCATATGATAAGAAGTACTAAAAAGCTCTGTTTTGTACAAATGTTGCATAAACTCTTATAAAAAAAAGTCCTCTCAGGGACTACAGAAATCAAGGTTAATGGCACATGGTTGGGTTGGTCCTACAAAGGAGCCTAGCGGGGAGGTCCTATGTTTGTATGTATGTGTGTATATATGTATATATGTATGTGTATGTATGTATGCATGTATGTATATATGTATGTACATATGTATGTAGATTGTCCATGTATCAGTTATGCCAATGCCTGAGTCCCTCTGGCAGGAGAATTAAAGAGAATTGAAACTTTAAAAGAGAGCATCATAGACACCTCAGAAGAGGCCACAACCTAAGCAGAAGCATGCCAGTGGGAAAACTGGATATGGACGGGTCAGGACGGACTGGGAAGGTGAGCTGAGCCCTATAACAGGGGCCAAACTGAGAAGGACATTGGATGCTACACCCTGGGAACCACATTGACTTTGCTACGGCAGGGGTTGGCCTGTTCTTGCTTTCACAGTCCCCCTTACTCCCCCACTTTCATAATGATTTAAGAACACAAGGCTAAGTAACTATGGACTGAACTTTCTGAAACCGTGAGCCAAAATAAATAATAACCCCCTTAAAGTGTGTTCCTTAGGTACTCCGTCACAGCTATGCAAAAAGTAACTAATATAAATGGTCTCATTACTACAGAGCTCGAAGGAGGAGAAAATCCACTCCTCTTATAACAACAGATGCATAAGTTTTAGACAAATGTACCTTTACATTATTATTGTTTCATGCAAGGAAACACACTTATCCTTGACTAGTCCACTAGTCCTCTGTCCAGAAAATAATCATTTTAGGAGAAAGGGAGGGGAACAAGCCTCTTATAGAACTAGGGAATGAGAAGTTGATGGTGGCTCGTGCACACGTTTCCACCCTCACTTTGGGTGTTCGTAGTCTACTTTCTGGAAAGCCCTAGAGTTTGGCAAACAAATAAAAGCTACATCCCTTGATGCGGCCTTGCTTCTCTGGTAGCAACCAGAGGCTGTGACCAGCAGCAGGACTTCCTGTGGGCCTTGTCATGACATCATTTGGGCCATGGAGCCAGCGGTGGCAGAAAATGAAGCTGATATTTATACAAGGTATTAAAGGAGGGCCACCTTATGCCAGGCTGAAGATGATAAAATGTCAGCCACAGTCTTACAACAGTTTGTGGTCTCCCTCTGTAACCCCTTTCCTATTTTGGCTAATATATAATATAGACATGTATTTATGGACATACAGATATGTGTGTGTACACGCGCACATAAACACACACACACACACACGACACGAGCAGAAGAATAAATTGAAGAGAGCACTGAGGCAGAGTGCATTTCACGCACTAGTGCCAATGTTTCATATCTCATGAAGCTCGGGAAAACAATTCGGAGAGCTAATTAGTTAACAGTGTTTAAGCAGCTTGTTCTTCGTTTTTAATCTTCTTTATGTAATACTGTGAACAAAGCCATGCTATCTTCTGATTTTTTTACAGTTTAACAAATATAATCTCCCTTTTCTTCCCAGAGATTACTTCATTTAGACATCAAACTATGTTGTTGTTGTCCCCCAACTCCCCGGGGAGAAAGGATAGAAGTAAATTGACATCTTTGCGCATAGGTTTCAATGCTCTACCAGATCCACCCAGGCCCTAATCCTCTTTGTTGTCATGGAATCCACCTGGCTTAATTATATTTACAGGTTTTTTTTTTTTAGGTAAACTACACAGCACGTGGGTTTTTCCTCAACTGTTCACATCTTCCTGAATCCTAGCTTTAAGTCACACCCTGGCTGCTTTCTCCTGTGCAGATTCTGGATAATAATAGGGTACACACATATAATAATCATATAATAATGTCTGACACACAGCATTAGGTTCCTCCAGAACAAAGCCCTGAAAAATCTCTGCTCAGGTCTAGGAACACAATTTAAGAGATCCCATGACAGAGGCCGACTGAACGGAAATGAAGACAGGGATGTGGAAATTAGAGGGCAAGTCAAGGAAGAAAAGAAAACACACTCGGGAGGTTTTATATTACGATACAACATTTCATCACGATCCTTTATCTTGCTTTTATATTTTGGATGGACACGTAACTGCTAAACTATCATAATGCTAAGATACAAGATTTTGAAATAGCAAAAATATCAAGGTTAATATTTGTTTATTTATTTAACTATGTACATGTATGTGGGAAATGCACACGGGTACTGGAACCCTGGAGGCCTGCAGAGTCAGGTTTCCCTGGACTGTACATGTGTTTGAAATGTGCACGTGGGAATTGGTACCCATGGAGGCCAGCGGAATCATGTCTCTCTGGACTGTCTGTACATGTGTATGGGATGTGTGCACAGGTACTGGTACCCATGGAGGCCTGTGGAATTAGGTCTCTCTGGAGCTGCAGTTCCAGGTCTTTCTGTATCACTTGATGTGTGCTGGGAACTGACTCCAGGTTCTCTGTAAGAGCAAGATGTAATCTAAACCACTTAATCGTCTTGTTGGCCCCATATAGTAAAACTTTAGACAAACTAAACTAAAATCCAAGACTTCTTAAGGCTGGAGTTGGAATAACTATATTCTCCTCATAGGTGTTAGCCACACACAAAACTACTCACACCACCAAGAATTCGAGGCCATTGTCCCCAAGAGAGAGTGTCTTTCAGCTGGCAGAAACCCTGCCTCAGATTTCACTTCTCTCTGAATCCACACTACTCAAGGAATTTTATAGTCTTGGTAAAACACAGGACTCAATAAAAATTTTCATCTGCTTGCTTGAAAACTGTTGGTAGTCCCATGGTAGCGATCTACCTTAAAGTTCACTCTGTCCTTAATTGTCAGATTCATAGTAACTCCTAATTAGTGCAAAACAGGCAATACAGCTGCGCCTGCCAAAGCACCTTTAGCATCTCTATCAAGCTGCGGAGCCCTCTCTGCCCTCCCAAGGTTAATGGTTGCTAGTCTTCAGAGAATTATGGAGTGGTTTCCCACAGTGAGGGAGGAGCCCTGGCTCTCCAAACCTTTGCTCCTCAGCTAATGGAATCAGCAGAAGAAACTGTCAGGTTCCAGCAATAAGGCAAAAGAAAGTCTCTACATTGCTTCCAAATCACAGAGTAGGATTGGATTCGGAACTCCAGTGGGAGATTTAAATGGATCCATGGCAACCACATTTCGCGTGCAGTTACTGAGACGAGGGGAAAGCCATCACGCAGGCTCCTTAGAGTTCTGAGTTTAGGATGTACAATAACATAATTTAAGCCAACAATAACAATGATATTTGCCCCTCAGATCCTACTTTAAGAGCACTGTAATGAGATCACTGGGCATCCCAGGTAGGCCACACCTCAGTTCAGGCCAATTACTTAAATGATTTGAGGGTAAAGAATGAAATGAGATAGACCTACTACCTGGGTGTCTAAGTTAAGGCTTCTCTTACTGGGAAGAGACACCGTGACCATGGCAACTCTTACAAAGGAAGACATATAATTGGGGTAGCCAACATTATCAGAGGTTTAGCCCATTGTCATGGACTATGGTGGATGGACATGGGACTATGTTGCTGTGCAGGCAGACTTGGTGCTGGGGAAACAGCCACCTGTCCTACATCTTGGCTTGAAGGCCCAAGGAAGTGGTCTGTCTCACTGGGTGTGGCTTAAGCATCTATGAGACTTCAAAGCCTGCCCCCACAGTGACACACTTCCTCCAACAAAGCCTTATCTATTACAAAAAGCCATACTTCCTATTAGTGACACACCCTTTGGGGGGTCATTTTCTTCCAAACCACCATAGCTCAGGGGACACTGAAGTAAGGTATCAGCAAGAGGCTGAGCTGTTGTGACAGTCTCATGACTTTTCTTTGCCTCCTCATTCTGGGAAATCAGGGATGTTTCCAAGCAGGTGTACTATGAGCTCAAAGGCAGTGTGTACACAAAAGGAAATATTTCCGTAAGATAAAAATGTCAAGGCGTAGAGACAGTGATGAGAAAGATGAAAGGAAAATAAGGAAACTCCAGGAGAACCCACGTAAGGCAGAATTAAAAACAAGAAACAAAGGAACAAACCAGAACCCAAATAAAAGACAGGAAAATCGAAGAGAGAGGTTTAAATTTCTAATCCTGTTTTCTTCCTCCCCCCCCACCTTGATTCAAATTCCTTTCTACACTGCAGTTCTGTCTGCGCCGTATGACCCAATTTTAGATCAGCTTCCACTTACAGCAGTCCCGGGGTAGAAATAACGGCGGGCAGGGGGAATAAAGAAAAGAAAAAGTTCCTTCTTAGCTATGAAGAATGCAAAATACGTTAAAATGCAAATTCAGTGTAAAAAAAAGAAAGCAAGACAGACTGCGCACACTCCACCGCAGTGAATTCTCAGGCAGAAGTGGAAGCCAGCTAGTAACCCCCTGAGGTGAGCCAGCATAATGTAAGTGTTTCAAGCTTGCTGGATGACAGACAAACAGCTAGCCCCATTACTACTCAATGAATCTTTTTCTTTTTCTTTCTTTTTTCTTTTCCTTTTTTTCAGGGCCGGAAAATGTCGGTGGTAAAATTGGAGCTAGAGAAGGACTGAATTGATCTGCTAGCTTTTTGTATTGGACCAGAATTAATTATTGCCATACCCGCTTCCCATGGATTGTATTTAAAAGCTGTAGGCACTCACTTTGCTGTTTTTAGACTACAGGGAACTGGCTGGAACCAGGGCTCATGCTCACAGTCTTGCACTTATTTTAAAAGTCAGGCTTAGTACTGAAGAAGTCCAAGAAATGGAGGAGGAGAGGAGGACTAGGAAGAGGATGAGGAGGAGGAAGATGAGGACAAGAAAGGAATATGAGGAGAGGAAGGAGGATGAGGAGGAGGAAGACAAGAATGAGGAGGAGGATAAGGAGAGGGAGGAGGACAAGGAGGAGGTGGAGGAGGAGGAGGAGAAAATGATGATGATGATGATGATGATGACAATATTTAATTGTGGGCAAGTAAACCCTGTTTCAGATGAAGTTCTCAATGGATCTCAACCTCACCTTCCACTGCAGAAGAATTCATTCTTCAGGGTTTCCCTCTTAAGCTGCATCTTTATGTGCTGATTTTTAACCTGGAATAGCAAATAATTTGCTGTCTACTCGGTCCCACAAGCTGGTACTGAAATGAGCAAGGCATATTTAGATGCCCTTACACTTTTAGGGTCACCTTTGAAATGTGCCAAAGCAACGTCACGTTCAGAGTAAATGTGCGTTTTTCACTCAGACTAGACAAGAAAACGGGGGTCTCACAAGCAAAGTGGCATCAAGGGCTTTACAATAAATTATTGTATGATCCCTACTGGTCCATCTTAGCTCTAAGAAAATTGCAGTCAGCCGATAGATGTGCAATCACAAACAAGGGAAAAATAAATCATGCGATTCCTGAGTTTTTTATGTATGAAAAAGACCACCAAGGCCAGACTCCCACCATGCACACACATCCCAGTTCTGCCAAATTCAACCCAATATGTTTTCAAACCCACTTATTTAGTACATCCCCTTTCCCTGAGTGTTAGGACTGGAGCCAGACCTTCTGAACCTGAGGAATAAGGCACATGCATTAGAAAGGACTAGATGACAATTCCAATAAAATGCACAGCCGAACAGTGAAAGGTTATTTGAGTAATAGGGACACATTCTGCAGCTACAAAAGAAAAAATTAGGACGGGCTGTAAAATGTAGGGGACTTCAAGAACTGAGCCAAATCCACCTTCCTCCCCTGGCATAGAAAGTTGCTCCATTTCCATGCTTGGGTGGGGCTGCAATGGTGGCAAATGCATTACTCACTGGAGCAAAGTGATTCCTCAGTACTTTGTTACAGAGAGGACTGTGTCAAGGTGAAAAGATTGAGAAATATATTGAAACAGCTGTTAGCACCAGTCATATGCAGACCACTGCCTACCATAATATTGCTAAGTCCTGGAAACCTCAGGCCTGTTGCTTACTGTAGTATAACCTATCCTATCATAACTAATATGTGTACATCAAGGCGGGAAGGTCTCGAAGCAATATATCTGAACATCGTCTCAACCAAGGATCTCCTCAGTGTATTTAAACTGACTCTGTTTCCCCCTTTGCTGAGAATATTCCAATCTTAAACCTCCTGAAACTAACATGACTTTCTTTACCGTGTCACTGTTGGTGTTCTAAGATTCCGTAAGTCACATCTCTATTGCAAACAGCAGGAAACACACACACACACACACACACACACACACACGAAGATAAAGAGCACACTTTTTGGCATAGAACTAAGCCCCACTGTGACTTCCTTGCCACCGGTACCCAAACTGAACCAGATCCCAGTCTCACCCACAGATTGCTACCCAATGCTTCTACCTGTAGCCCCCCCTCCACCCCGTGAACTCCTAATCAACTTCTGGCAAGATTCACTTCCTCTGCAAGGCCTCCATCCCCTCTCCTCCCTCGGCGCTTTGCACGTTCTATTTCAATATGCTGCTCCTTAAGAACGGATTCTTGTCTGTCTTCTCCCACTGGATGGTGAGTTGCTCCAGGCGGGTACTGATTTACTTTTGTTTCCTCCAGAGTGTCTGACAGGCAGTTAGAAGTTGCCGAAATAATGAATGAGCAAAGGAAGGGAAGGAGGCATGGATGGACGTGCGCATGGTGGCATATGGCAGAGTACAGGAGCAGAGACGAAGTTGGCTGAATGGTATGAAACAAAACTTTAAGTGGCTAGGGTGGCATCCAAGTATAAAAGCCTGAGAAGTCTTCATTTGATCCAAAAGGTGACAGTGAATCATTAGAATCTACGGAGCAGGGAAATGATGGAAATTTTCTTCAGCCCCGTAGCACCTTCTGCCCTGAATGACAGCTATTTTTTTTGTGCCAATCTTATTCTCTCTTTGACTGTAAAATTCTTTGAAAACAGGAGTTGTGTCTTAATAATATTTGTATCCCCTTCAGCAGTAAGCATAGAATTTGTCTAAAAGGCGCTGACAAATGTTGGATGAATTTAATTTTATAAAAACTATTCCCTCGGCTCTGAGGCTGGAGACAAGGCTAAGCAGACCATTGCGTGCCATGCAGCATCGGGCGGGGAATGGACCTAAAGGGTGGTGGCTTCTAGAGCCAGCCCCATCACAAGCTTTCTCAGTCTGACTCTACAATAAAGGCTGGAGGCCAGGGTCTTGGGGGGAAGTGATAGTATGCTTAAGACACAAATCCCTGGTTGAATACCACAGTGAGTTTATGTGGAGGCACACAGCAGCATTGAGCCAGCCAGAAATACACGCAGATACAAGCAGTTAGAATCAGAAGGATGATCACCTACAAATTTTATCCCTTTTTTGGTTAATTTTTGCAGTTTAATAACCGTTCATTTACTCACTTTTACATTTATAGATCAGCTCCATTACATGAGACACAATTATTTCTGAAGTTTATTCAGAAATAATCTATTTTAATCTTTTACATTGACCCTTTTCACTAAATCCCACAATCACATGGTCAAGAAGGTGGTGGAAGATTGGAATATTTTCAGTAAAGTGGGACTCATTTAAATACATCAAAGAGGTCTTTACTATAATACCATGTTCAGAGATATTCCTTCTAGGCCCTCCATCACTTTCTACACATCTGTTAGAATAGGAAAGCCATACTATAGCGATGACTCCAGGATTTGAGGAGCTTGACAGTGTTTATCATGCAGGTCATTGTTTACCATGTATGACCCAATTAGGCATCTCCCGCAAAATCTTTCAAGGCTGTCTAGACAACTGTATTACACAATTCTTATAGTGGACGTGTTTTTTTCTTCCTTTTCTCTTTTTCATATCAAATAAATGATATGAAAGAGTGGTGATGTTCTGGGGCAAAGCTTAAACAGTGACATTAGATGTGGGGGTGGGGAGCTGGTGTGAGGTTAAATACATGTTGAGATCTGTGGCTCTAAAAGTTCTGTCTGATCTAGAGTAACCAGAAAGATGTCTGAAAAACTGAAAACAACAGAGTGGACAAATGCTGTGTGTGTGCAGTCACCATGAGAGCATTTCAGCAGAGAGTCACATCCCCATTCAGTGGGGAAAGAGATGCAGTAGTAAGTCTAGTTGCACAAGCCCTAACCCCAGGTTACCTTGACCATCTTGACATATGTGGTACTTTGTAGAGATGCTACTGACCCCACATCTGAGAAGCACATGAGACTTCATTAACTCTTTGCCTTGATGATTTAGAAACTGAGTTTACAGCTCTATGGTCACATGAAGCTTAGCAGCACGTTTTACACTTACTCATTTACTCCACATCTTGATACAAACTGAGTTATGAATTAGAGAGCACGCACATTATGGGGTTTCCACTATAAAGTATTCAGGGACTTTTGGCTTTGTCATCATCGGTGACAGAAGACACATTGGCTTTTCCACGGTCTACTCAAATGGCCCGTAAGGCAATGGTTAGAAAATAAGCCTGCACCTCTGGGAAATGGTAAGCCGAGTAGCAGGACTCTTCTCAGTTCCAATATTTTCTAAAGAAAACACCTTCAATTCCTATTAGGCTCTCTGTGATATTTAAGGGAAGGGCGGCATTTTTTATGGCTTTCTATGTGTAATCACTAAGTCTATAAGTGAAAGTCACCTTTGGAGTGGAACCGGATAACTGGATAGAAGGGCTAGAATGCTTCCAATTGTAGTCTTTTACAGCCTGTGAGTTTTGAAAGAATGCTTAAAATTACATCTTTTTTTTTTTTTCTACCTGGAGGGACAGCCGTGGGTGCTAGGAACCAAACTCTTATGTTTTGGTTGTGAGCCTAGCCTTTAACTGCTGAGCCATCCCTCCAGGCCAATTACGTCTATGTATTTATGTGTGTATGTGTGTGCACATGTGAGCATGCCAGTACACCCTCAGTGGCAGCAGACTGCAGCAGTTACATCATCACCTGTTGCCATGCGCACGCCTTAAAAACGTCTGCCAGGCACAGATCTCTGCTCTCTTGCTCCTTCTGCGTCACTTCATCTTGTTGTCTCTTCCCTGTTCCGACTCTCTATCTGTCCGCCTGCCTCTCTTCCACTTCCCCTCCCCCCAACAAAACCCTTGCACTAACTGCTACAGGCGGCATGGTTCCTTAGTGGCACACCTTTGCCTGATCCCTCCGGCCGGCATGTGTGCGGAGGTCAGAGGACAACTCTCAGAAGTCAGTTCTCTCTGTCCACCATGTGGGTTCCAAAGACCATGCTCAGGTCATCAGGTTTGGTGGTCAGTGCCTTTGCCTACTGAACCATTTCACTGGCCCATAACTTGAGTTTATACCCATGTACACGCAATGCACGCGCGCACACACACATATATACGCGCGCACACACACCCCCCCACACACACACCACTGTACACATCTTAAAGAATCCATGAAAGAAAGAAAAAAGAACCACTCTTTATGGCTGATTCTCTACAAACAGTTCAAAGAGTGTATCTGAACTTCTTCACAGCCAAGAGTCACACGTCACCCTTCTGCTGTGATTATTATTCAGTCAGAACGATCCGTACCCATCATCGTTACAAAAGGTAGAGACTTCTCAAAACTAATGTGTTTTCAAAGAAAAACACGTCATTTCTCCCAAGATATGTGCGAGGAATCTCCATCGCTTCAAGTAAACGCGTATTATCTCATTTGTCTGTAGTGATCAGCTTACTCTCTCCAATGGGACTCCGGAAGCTTCTGGAATGGGCTCTTATTGCATCATTCACAGAAAGACAGCAGTTTATGATCCTCTCAGAACAAAATAAGACTGAAGTGTGTAGGCCCTCAATTTCCCTCGCAAAGAAAATTACCCTAAAGGTGTATTCTCGTGATATGCACATATCACAAGATACATTTTTTTTAAGAGGAGAGGAACAAAAGAAAAAGTTTGGAAAAAGATAAAATGCCAGATTTGAAGCCACCAACTGGGGAGAGAAGTAATATATCCTACCGTTGCTTGATGCCCCACTACAATAATTACTTTTATTTGTTCATTTTCTAGAGTCTACACAATGGTTCTGACTTTATCTTTTACAACCAAATACTTTTCAGTAAACAAGAGATAAAAGAGCAATAAAACCTTTGTTCTCCCTCCCTCCAACCTAGCCACCCTAAGGCCCACTTTATCTCCAGCTCTGTTATCTGTAGTGAATTACTGATAAGAAAAATTAAAGCCCCAGACTGAATTGGTGAGGTAATTGCAGAGTGTTGCGCATGCCCTGTCTCTATTTGTGGGCTGGATCAAGAGTCATTACATTCTTACCCTGCAGCTTGTTTAGGCAAAGAAAGCTGCCTAACCAGCTCAGAATCCTCCATTACTTTTCCAAGGACAAAACCCAAGGAAATAACAAAACTTGGAAAACAAAAGGCACAGATACATGTTTACACCTATTTGAATTTACAAGGTAAATGGCAAGAGGATATTAACCTCCACTTTCAAGAAGCCTCCTCCTCTGTAGACAGATTAGATCCCATGACCACCTTGGCAGACTTTAGGAGGCCCTCCAACCCATCGCTCCTTACCCTGCTCACAGCTTCAGCTATCACGGGTCATGCACCATCTCTGAGCATCTTTCTAGACACTTCCCATGTTGAGAACTGCTTTGTATTTGAACAGCCCTCTGCGCTTCATGA
>LOEQ01014490.1:4890-16071 GCA_001685075.1 Bramus lutescens | reverse complement strand
GCAAAGAAAACCAGCCCACAAACCACAATCCCAGAGAACTTAGACAACAATGAGTACCCTAAGAGAGACATACATATATAGATCTAATCTACATGGGTAGTAGAAAAAGGCAAGATCTCCTGAGTATATTGGGAGCATGGGGATCTTGGGAGAGGTTTAAAAAGGAGGGGAGCCGAAAAAATTGTAGAGCTCAATACAAATCAATAAAAAAAATGAAGTGACTTCTCAAGTTCACATGGCCAAGTAAGTTGCAGAATCAAACTTCAACCTGTTTACTAGAATCTACCACCATCCTCTTGCCATGCCAATGTCCTGACCAATGTGCTATGGCATCTCTGTTCTTAGTTGTTTGAAGTCTTTTTTATATCCCAGTTCCACAAACTGTGGCTTGTCATCGCCTATGGGCTCACATACCTGAATGTTGGGGCTGTAAAAGTTGGCAATAATTAAAGGACTCTGAATGTACCATGATCAAAATTTATTCCAAATCAAACATATAATGAAAATAGGTATTTTGGGCAGTACTCAGGCATCTTATAGTGTGTGATTTCCCTGCAACTTGCTTCTACCTATACAACATGCTCACTTAGTTTGCACATGATATTTTATCAGGCAATGACAAAAAAAAAAGCTTCCCAAATCACCTTGGCTGTGATTTGACACTACTGCTTGTTATAAATTGCCCTATTTTACCTTATGTACAAAGAATTTTGTTTTTATAAATAGACATAACAGATTAAATACAGAAAACATAGAATTCAATATTTTCTTACCATCGCTCAAGAATGGTTGATTTTAAAATTCACAAATTTCCTCACTTGAGTTTATAAGTAATTGTTAAATGAATCTTTGTTGGGATCAGGAAAGATGTTTTCCAGCTATTTCTCAACTGGCCCTTATCATACTTCTCTTATTTTATGTGTCCATGTTAAGAGGCATCCTCACTACTGATGATTATACCATATTGATAATATATTCAGTCAAGATTTTATTATTTATGTCAAAATAATAAATCACATATGATTCACTTGATATTCAAATTTTCTTTTTTTCTTTAATATATGGTAAAGTATATGTATACCAAAGAAATTTTAGAACAAATTTCTTTATGATTTCTAATGACTACATTTTTTTGATTTATGTACTTATTTTAAAAATCTGAACACCAAGAATTATTTAAAAATTTCTTGGGAAACAAGGATTGTGACTGGGAAAAATGTGAGATTCCATGATTTACATGGTTTGTTACTTGGCTTAACCCAACACATACACTATGTCCTCATATCAAGATCTGGATGCTTCCTCTTACTTACCTATCACCTTCTACACTCCACATCTCTGGAATGATCTTAGCTTTAGAACATAAAGTTTTGGGCTATTTCTGAGATCCAATCCTCAGAGTAACCCAAAAGTAAGTGTTTGTTCTAGTTCATTATTATGTGTTCTGCTTTTGCTAAATTTACTTTCACTCCTTTGTCTTCTGACTTGTCATAAACTTGCCTATCTCAGCTTCCTGATACACAACTTACAATGCAGTTCTTATGGATATATACATTTGGTGACAAAGGAGTCTGGTTTGGATAGATATTGCTGGTTAATACTGTTTGATTAAATGGATGGGTGACATTCCCACCAATATTTGTCACATGAACTGTCTTTCTTTTTGATATAAGATGATATAAAAGAATCAAAACTTTGAGGATGGAAAGTGTTTTCTTTTAACATATTGTTCCTTAGACTTTCAGAAATGTCATGAGTTTACAAAGCACAGCCATGAATGGAATATTTGTGATAATATATGCAATTTTTATTTGCACATGTGAATAATTACAAAGCAAGTACTTCTTTATTCATCCCAGATTTGATATCAGACAATAAAATATCAAGGGTCTTTGAAGTTAGCCAAGAAGTTTATCTCTAGAAACCTTAGCTTCTGTTCATAAAGTGGCATATCTTTCAAAGATGAGATCTACTTTGAAAGAACAAAGATTTAGTTCAGATTTGAGTTTTAGCATCAGTATGATTTTGAACAAAACACATCAAATTCTATGAATTTTGATGTCCAGATAAAATGTTGCTTGGAGATTTTATTACTCAATTTAGTGTGAGATTGGACAAATTAAACCAGATAGTGCACACTGTAACACCTCAAATTGTTCGTCGTAAGCATGCAAATAATGGTACATATTCTTGTACCTTCTCACTTGGTTACTTTCAGCATATCAAACAATAGCAACAGAAACATACTGGGTACTCCAGAAGGTAACTGATTCAATCTGTTAAGCAGCATCAATAATATACACAGGTATATAAGGGCATTTATCATACTCTTAATGGCTTCATACATTTCAAAATGCCTTCTGTCAGATATGTATTTTTGATACTTTCTGAGGCGAATAAATTCATTAAGGTAAGATGCAAATCCTTGGATGACTAAAACTGGGTTTTCAGAGTCCAAAGGGAGAACCATGATTGATTTTCCCATCCCAACCATTTTGGCAAAAGAAACAAAGACATATTAGGTCTTTTCCATTAAAATATCATTGTTTCCTCTAGGTTGTACTTCAAATGGTCAACTATAACCCCATGATGTCTACATTCAGATTTTATTTTATCAGGACTTTTCTAAAGAGGAAGGAGTTGAGTTTTCTTTGTAATGCATTTCTGGTAGGCAACTGGAAGTAAGAAATCTTATACTCCTCAAATTCAAAATCTTTACTCAATTTTCTTTCTCAACAGCCAGCATAGTCCATTCAGTTTATGCTTTATGAAAGACAGACAACAGGGATAAAAGTTACAGGTTGACTTGAAGTTGCTTTCCCTATGTCCTGCAGCCAAAATGTGTTGCACCTTCAGTAACAGGGACTTAACATGTACTTATGGTGGGTAACCAAGAATGATGACAATAGTCTGTATTGTTTTGGAGACTTCTGGGGTCTTCCTGAGCAATAACTCATAGAGAGTCATTCCATGCCTTGCTTTGTGATTTTCATTTGATTTACCATTCATGTGGGAGTCCCCTCTGTATGCTGTGATTACCATTAATGAATAAAGAAACTTTCTTGGCATGTTGATAAAACAAAACTTAGGTAGGTGGTCAAGACAGAACTAAATGCTAGGAGAAGGAAGGTGAAGAGAGAGATACTATGGAGGTGCCGCCAGAGTCAGACATGCAAAATTTTTGCCAGTAAGCCACTGACAAATGGTGATATACAGATTACTAGAAATGGGTTAAACTAAGATGTAAGAGTTAGCCGATAAGAAGTTAGAGCTAATGTGCCAAGCAGTGATTTTATTAATACTATTTCTCTGTGGTTATTTTGGTTTTGGGTGGCCAGGATGAATAAGTGATCTCCTTGCTTCATACCATGTCTGTTTGGAGTCTACCCATATTCAGGGACTTGTCTGTGTCATGAAGTCCAGTATCATGATTTTATAAAGTAAGTTATGTCATTGATTTTTGTGCATATGTTTAAACTTGTAATTGACTTTTCCTTAATTGTTCCATTGAACAAAATTGGAATCAACCTCGATGTTCATTAGTTAATGAATAAATAATTAAATGTACTAATTATACATCATGGAATTCTATTGAGCTATAAAGAATTATGAAAGTGTGAACTGAGTAGATAAATGTATGAAAATGGAAAATATACTGAATGAGGTAACCCAGACTTAAAAAGACAAGCAGCATATATAACCTACCACAAGTGGTTTATAGTCCAAAATTTCTTATTTTATGTATTCATTATATATATATATTGCTTTTTTGAGAGTTTACCCTTTTACCACAACCATACCAAAATTTGATATTTGTGTTCTTAATGATGACCATCACTCACTGGGATGAATTAGAATCTTAAAGGTAGTCTTAATGTGCCTTTCATGATTGATAAAAATATTGAATGCATTTTTAAATACTTGTCTATTTAGCCATGAAATATTCTGTAGATATCTCTTAGGTCCATTTGAATTATAATGTCTGGTAGCTCCATTATTTCTGTTCAGTTTCTGTCTGGATGACTGACTTATTTATTTTTATTTCACATGTATGAGTGTTTTGCCTTCATGACCATGTGTGCACAATCTGCTGTCTATGGAAGTCTAGAGCAGGCATTTCATTCCCTGGAACAGGAGTTACAGATGATTTTATAGTGTCATGTGCACTCTGGGAGCCAAATTGGAACTTCCTCAAGAGTAACATGTACTCTGAACAGCTAAGCCATATTTCTAGTACCCATTGTTGAACATTTCTTTTTTTACCTTTTTATTTTTTTAAATAATACTTTCTCATTTTACATACCAATCCCATTTCCCCATCCTTTTCCTTTTCTCGTCTATCCACATCCTAACATCCCACCTCTTCAGATGGGTAAGGCCTCCTTGGAGAGTCAACAAAGTCTGTTATGCCAATCTGAGGAAGGACCAAGTCTCTCCTGCCCTGTGGCAAGGCTGAACAAGGTATCCCACCATAAGGAATGGGCTCCAAAAAGCGACTCCATGTACCCAGGATAAGTCCTGGTCCCATTACCAGTCCCCATCCTAAGAAGATAAAGCCATATAACTGTCACCCACATGCAGAAGGCCTAGTTTGGTCCCATTCAGATTCTCCAGCTGTCAGACCAGAGTCAGTGAGTTCCCATTAGCTCAGGCAGACTGTTTCAGTGGGTATCCCCATCATGGTCTTGACCCCTTTGCTCATATTATCACTCCTCCATCTCTTCTACTGGACTCTGGGAGCTTGTACCAGGGGTTCATAGCCATTTGGCTTTCTTCTCTTGAGAATTTTTTGCCTAGTTTCACAGTCCATTTTTAAGCTGGGGCTGATTATTTTCTTAAGGTTTAGTTTTTTGAATTATTTGTTTATTTTAGACAATCTTCTGTCAGATGATTGGCTGGAGACGATTCCCCTCATACTGTGAGCTGCCTATTCATTTGCTTCCCATTTTCTTCTGCTGCACTACACCTTTTAGTTTTGTAAGATCTCACATTTCAATAGCGGGTCTTATTTTAAATGCTTTTGGAATCTTATTTAGAAAATAATTACCTGTTTGTACAAGTTGAGGAATTGTGTTAATTTTTCTGCTAGCTATTTCAGGATATCAGCATTAGATTGATGTCCTTGATCTATTTAGAGATGAGTTTTGGTTATAGGGATAGATAAAAGATCTGGTTTCATTTTTCTACATATTGAAATACAGTTTTCCATAACTTTTATCAAAGATGCTGGTCTTTTTTTCTAATATATATTTTTTGAATTTTTACCAAAAATCAGGTAAATGTTGCATATACCTGTACCTAGGTTTGCAACTGTATAACAGTAATCTATGTTTCTTTTTGGGCCAGTACTGTGATGTTTTTATTAGTATGCTCTGTAGCATTATTTGAAATCAGGTCTGCTTTTTTCAGGGTCACTTTTGTTATCTTTGGTTTCTTAAAGTACCTCCATATAAATTTGTTTGTATTTTTTCTATGTCTATGAAAAATGCTATTGGGGTTTTTATTAGGATTTCATTAAATCAGTAGATACTTTTTAATAGAAGATCTTTTTCATATTGATTCTAAGTCCATACCCATACACTTGGGCTACTCTGAACCTTTGTCAGAGAATCTTCATTAAGTAGTGGATGCCAAAACCAGAGAGCTGCATAAGAAGTCAAAATTCTAGTATAGGACACTAAGTACTTAGCCCTAAACAGCATTTTTATATTAGCTGTTTCCTACTACTGAGTTGCAGTGAATATCTTGGAAAAGGTAGCAGAAAGCATTTAAGAGATAAATGATGGGGAGAGTGACATATGTCTTCTGCATATGACATAACATAACAATTATGAACTCAACTAACTGTACACAAGCTATTCAAGATTAAGGCAGTCAAAATCCTGCAGATATGGGGTAGATGATCTCAAGGAAACATTTCATACAGGGTAACTATTTGCAATGCACAGTTTTTTTGGGGGAAGAGAGAATCATTCTTTAATGAGGATGTGAATTTGATAGATCTTTTATGTTTTAGTGAATGATTCCACATCCATTCCCATCAGAACATCATTCACTGGGCTCGGGGGCTATCACAAAACATGAATAATAGGAAGCTGAAAGATGTGTGTTATGGTGCATACGAGTGGGAAATGTGTCATAAATGTGATTATATTTTATTGTATACACATATGAAATTTGTAAAAGTTATTAAAACAGAAAAAGTTTTGCAGAGAAAATTATGCACAAAAAATAACCGCATGAAAATACTGTAACAGTAGCAACACACAGACAAACTTGTGCTATATTTCAATTGGTTTATCTTTTCAAACAACAGTTTTATTAGGTTTGATTAAACTGAAATTGAAGTTTAATATCAAAAGAGTTTTGTCAGAAAACCAGGAGTCATTTCCTTTTCTGAAATGTAGAATACAAAACTTAGTAATATAAAGTATAAAACTAGAGAAAGGAGATGCCTACACACCAGCAAGCATGAATCCGAGTCTATGCATACAACTCAAAATCTCTGCAGAAGAATGATAGGTAGCGTAGCATGTTTTTGCCAGGAGTTGTTGGAGCTCACCAAACACATTTTTACTTACTAGTTCTATTTGAAGACCAAACACTATGCCAGAGAATGTCCGATTAAATGTCTGTTAGTAACCCCCAAATTTGGGGTACCTTTACAAAAACACAAATGTAAAAAAACAGGGTGCTCTGTTTACTTGTGCTTGGTCCTTTTGCTTTATCCTTACTTCATTTATCAGTATTCAGTCATGATCTTTTGCCTCCAAATATTTTTTTTTCAAAAATACCCTCAACATTATCTCCACTATGATTTCCCTTCTGATTGTCATCCTTATTTCAACATAAATAGTCCTAATTCCGTGGCAGTATCAATGTGTAGTTCAACCCTGATTATCTTGACCTAGTAATAAGTTCCATGGTTAGGATCTTTCTCTAGACTTCCCAGTTATCGAAAATGTGCTTGTTTTGTTTAGTTGGTGGCATTTTCTTTTCTCTGAACTTGATATATTATTCTCCCAGTTCCTGAATCTTAAATGAAACACACTATTTATCTTTTATCCAAAGGGCCTGAGGAATCTTCAACTGACTGAGCAAAGCTACTTTGTTCTGCTCTATTTTGCAAAAGCATTCATTTTGAATGCCACTGACAGTCATTTTCAATCAAGAAAGATCATAAAGACTGACAAAATGACAGTCTTACTACTTATGATAGCCTTTTACACTAATTAACTTAGCTCCAAAAGCTCACAGTCTATTTCTTACCATCTCCCAAAGAAAAACTTTCTCACAGGACCTCAGCTTCCCTTGCCAAAGTTTCTTCTTCTTTTCCAACTTCCTTTATGACTTCTTTTCTTTTTCATTGTTGAACCTGTAACTTGGACTATTTTATATAATTTAGGAGGGATATATGTATTTTTTTCTGTCACTAAAATAGCTAATATGATCATTCTGTGTCAAAATATCTCCTACTGACTATGAATTCTACAGGGATCTGCCCATAGTCTTTTGCAATTATGACTGAACAAAATCTTGAACAATGAATCGAGAATTCAATAAGCATATATACACACATAACACTTTAGTTCATTCAGTTATAACACTTAAAGCATTTGTATCCATGATTTAGAGTTCCATATAGGAAAATTGACTGGAATAATCTAGGTCATCTTAATAAGCTTCTGTAATATTTTATTTTTAATAAGGTGGCAACCAGAAAAATGCATAAACATTTTTAACTGTGGTGCTTTTCTCACCTGGAGGATGAGAAATTTGTAATGCTTTTATTTAACATTACCACCAACATTTTTAGCCTCAAACATCTTCCTAAATGAGTTAAAAACACATTTTGGGAATGTGTGGTGGACCTGAGTTTCTTTATTCGAATGCAATTGTATGTATAGATGGAGAATGAAAAGTTAAGTAAACTGCTGTTCTAGTTAATCTCCTCATTGCTGTGACAAAATACCTAGCAGAAGAAACCTAATGGATGAGAGGTTTATAGTCTATTACGGCAGGAAATGCAGAGTTGCTAACTGTTCTGCATCACAAAAGCAAATGGCTGGGGTTCCTCACCTCCTTACACCTTAGCAGAGTAAGAAACTAGAAAGGGAAAGAACAATATTTATACGGCCCTTTCCTTCAGGCCAGACCCTTACCCATTGGTATTGCCTGCATTCAGTAAGAAGTTCCTCCTTAATCATTACTAGAGATCTATTCATAGACAAAGTCAAAGATGCATATCATTAATGTTATAGCAATTTCTTAATCCAATGCAAATTTAGACAACTCAACTTGGTTGTCAGAGCTATTTTTGTTCAGAACTTATTTTAAATTAGTATATACATTTCATTGTATATAGTATCAATTTCCACTCTTTCTAATTGTGAAATCTGGATACATCTGAGATATTAAGAATGGTATTGTTCTGCATCATTATTCATGATGATAAGTGTAATTTTATTTGTTAGTATGTTCAGACTAAGTGCTTCCAGGTATTTGTGAAACTAAGTGATTTATTTTCCTTAGCATTTCAATGTTTAGAACATAACTTCAACATATTCAATTGATAAGTTTTCCAAAAGATTGGGAGGTTAATTGTGCTGATTAATTTTTGTCATCTTGATATAAACTCAGAGTCACCTGAGAAGAGAGAACTCTATCAGACTGATCTATAGGCATACATGTGTGTTATTTTCCTTACTTATTTTTTAAAGACAAGATTTCTCTGTGAAATAGTCCCGACTGTCCTGGAATTCACTTTGAGGTTCAGGCTGTTTAATTTTTCTATAATACGTTATTTTTATTGATGAATCATCTAGTCAGGGTTTTGTGTTCTGTTCAGATTTCTGCATAAGCCTTTAGTGTTCAGTACTAAGTAGAAATTTCACAGATGTTGAAGTAATGAATGATCAAACAAATGGCTATGAAAAGATAAAAGTTTTATCATTGCACTGTTTGCTTTCTCTGTAAATTTCTTTTATGGAATAGTATTTCTGGTAAGGAGAAATATTGAAAACCCTGAAAAACCTGAGGAATTCTTGGTCTCTGTACACAAAATCATCTAAACAAGACATAGAATGTATACTAATTTTCTCAGTCATGAATCATTTAAAGTGACCTTGAGGACACGCCTGCTGATATGATAGAATTGCTATCTTATGCTAATTTATTATTGATTCACACAATTATGAGCAACGCTAACACAAAAAGCAGACTATGATATCAAGTTCTAGTGTGATAACTTGGAAAATGTAAATTATGGTACTACCTTGCTTCTGAAGTTTTGAAAGTAGAAATTATGTTCCTCTGAGAACAGTTGGTTTGCACAAACAGTCTATTCATGTTAATCATTTGGTTTGATAAAATCAGAATTGAAAAAAAAAACCATTGATACTTTCTGTTTAGAGAATTTTATCTGAACTTTTAAACTATTGAAGAGAAAAGTCCTGCCTAATCTGGATTATTTAAAATAGTGCAAATATCCTACTTCTTGAGGAAACTTGAAGTTGCAGGCTGGGCTAGAGCATCTAGGAGAGACTAATTTGTAGTTCACTGTATAGGTCTGATTTTGGAAGATAACTCAGAGATCCTTTACTCTTTCTTTAGATTGCTCATGTCATTGACCTATTGTAGCTAAAAACTGCAGCACTTCAACCTGGAAACTATAACAGTACTGCTAAGTGCAAGGAAAATTGATCATAAAATTTGGTCCAGAAATTCTGGATTGGCACAACTATGATTCATGATAATCACAACAGAACATTTTAATTGCCTCTTATCTTATTAACACTGTGCATGAGATACATAGAAGGTTTCTGGACAGTATTAATATTTTCACAAGAGAATGGATAGATGTGACCATTCTTTAAAAATTTGAAAACCAGAATTACTCCCTAACAATATTTTTACAACCAATAGATACTACTTACCATTTCCCAGTAATTCTCCAATACCTATACAGGTATTGGCTAAATGATTTTTAAACAGATATGATGCTGATGTAAGAAATAATACCATATTTTATTCATTAAAAAATTCTTGACAATGGACCATACCACCATTCCTAGAATTTTCTTTCTTCATGAAAATACATATCCTTAATAATTTTTAAATTCTGTTAAGGGGAAATTAGCGAAATTCAGAAAGATAAATATTGTATATTCTTTCTTATATGCAGAACCTAGGTGTAAAGTTGAGTTTGAGTATGTGTATATACATGTGCCATAAAAACTAAGAGGAGACCATGGGAAAGAGTAGGGATCTTAACAGGGGAGGAGACAAGGGCAGGAGAGTAATGGGATGTTCATGACATGCTAATAGGAGGGGAAATAGAGAGTACAAAGGAAGTGGATCAGCAAGAGGAGAGGAGCAAGGCAACAGGAGTAGATGAATAAGAACAAAGTGTGCTTGATATTTCCATAATTATGCTAACTTCAAATTGATATTACAAGTTAAAATTTATTCCAAGGAGAAAGAAAGTAAAAGAGAAGGAATAAGAGAAAGCAACAGACAAGACTGTGGTCAAGCAAATTTGGGATTTTTTTTCGTTAAAAATTTAGGGATTGTCCCATCTACTAATTTTAAACCTTCCAGTTATTTAATTATACTGGTTATTACTGAGATCACCAATAATTTTAAGATCTAGTGTCTCAAGTAATATTAAAATTTTAAGAAAAAGCCAGATGGTAGTGTTGCATGCCTTTCACCTCAGCTCTAAGTAAAAGAGGCATGTGGATCTCTGTAACTTTGGAACTAGCCTGGTCTACAGAGTGAGTTCTAGGGTAGCCAGAGCTACATAGAGAAACCCTGTCTTGAACTCCCCAGAAAAAGAAACATATTTCAGATAGTGTTAGATTCTATGATAAATTCTGTTGATAATAGCAATTTCTTGTTTCTTTTTTAATATTATTATTTTACTTTATTACTTTAAAAAATACCAATACAAATTCCCACTTCCTTCTCTCCTCTCTCTTCCCTCCCAATCCCTCCACATACCCTCCTACCCCCAATCTTAAGAGAGGGCAAGGCACCCTGCCCTGTGGGAAGTCCAAGGCCCTCCCTACTACATACAGGTTGAGCAAGGTACATATCCAAAGAGAGTAGGATCCCCAAAAGCCAATACATGCAGTAGAGACAAATCCCAGTGCCGCTGTCATTGGCCCATCAGTCTGCCCC
>LOEQ01014489.1:0-20984 GCA_001685075.1 Bramus lutescens | reverse complement strand
GTGCTGAGGTAAGAATGGCACATAACTTGTGGGAGAGGTCAGCCAATGACGACAAGGGTAAGCCTCCCTCTGCCACTTGCCGAGTGTCAGGATCCAGAGGCTGGATGGTCCAGAGATGTAGGACAGAACCAAACATGATTGGATTGGAAATGAAAGAAATGGTCACTGTAATGATGCTTAACGTTATTCTGCTATATTCATAGATTGGTAACTATCCCAGTTGTCATCAGAGAACCTTCATCCAGTAACTGATAGAAACAGCTGTAGAATCAAACATTAGGTAGGACTGGAGGAATCCTGCTGAAGAAAGAGAAGAATAATTTTATAAGCCAGAGGGGTCAAGGACAATCATAAGAAAACCCATAGAAAACACTTACAAGGGTTCATAGGAGCTCACAGAGTAAAAACTGTCAACCAGGGAGCCTCCATGGGACCAACCTAGGCCATCTACATATATGTGACAGTTTTTTTAGCTTAGTCTACTTGTGGAACTCCTCACAGTGGAGTAGGGTCTGTCCCTAATGCTTTAACCGGCTTTTGGAAACCTAGTCTTCATACTGGATTGCCTTGTCCAGCCTTAATACAAGGGGAGGTGCTTAGTCCTACCACAACTTGATGCTTTGTTGATACCCCTAGGAGCCCTGCCCCGTTCTGGACAGAAACAGAGAAGGGGCAGATGGGGGTGCACAGAGGGAAGGTCAGAGGAGGGGATGGAAAGAAAGGGGAGGGGAAAAACTGCAGTCAGAATATAAAATAAATAAATTTAATTGTATAAAAATAATTTAGGGGCTGACCCGAACTAGTGGGAGCTCACAGATTCTGTACAGTTGGGGAACCTGCATGGGACCGAACTAGAACCTTTGAATGTAGGTGTCTATTATGTGGCTTTATCTGTTGTGCTGGGAGGGGTTTGGTAGTAAGACCAGGATTTATGCTGGATACATGAACTGGCCTGTGGGAGTCCATTCCATATGGTAAGATATCTTGCTTAGTCTTGATACGGGGCAGGGGCTTGGGCCTGCCTCAACTTGGTATACCATACTTTGTTGACTCCTCAAGGGAGCCCTTACCCCTCTGAAGGGTAGATGATGAATGGGAAGGAGGGAGGTGGGGGACAAGAGAAGGGGAGGGGATTTGGTATATAAAATGAAAATAAAACTTAAATTAAAAAAGTTAAAAAATAATTTAGGAAGTTGCATTGCTGGAACATGCCTTTGATCCTAACACTCAGGAGGTAGGCAAATGGATCTCTGTGAGTTGCAGGAAGCCAGAGTTACGTAGTGAGACCCTGTTTCAAAAGCAAAACAATTATTATTATTATTATTATTATTATATAATAATAATAATAAACAACTACTTTAGAGAATAGAGTCTAACATGTTTTCCATACTACAGGGCCACACAGAAAGCAGGAATAAGCATTCAATTTGGCATATCAGCTTCAAGGATGACCGAGTTCTCTGAGAATTGGACAAGAGAAGAAAACTGGACCGCAGTGACCTGTCATACAAAGAAGGGTCTCTGAGGACCTTTCAGAGTGACTTAGTGATGTCTTGTATTGTTTGTCAAGAGTTAAGATTATTCTATAAAATTGAGGACAATAGTTAAGTTTGTTTATGAGCCTATGATTGCATGAATTAATTTTGCAACACATATTAATTATACTGCAATCACTATTTAATCTCATTCTTTCTAATATCATTATTGTATGTATTTTAACTCACGCAAAAGACATGTGTCATAAAGAATCTCATTAAGGAATTTGATCAGTGATATCCCTGGTCCTTTTACACTGACTACAACCATTTGTAATTCAGAATGTCAACTCCAGTTTTGAATTTCATGGTATATTCTGACATAGACCTTTTCAGAAGAGAGTAAAATGTAATGTTGAGGCCAGGATATAGGCAAAGTACAAGTTTCCCTGAGGCAAACAAAATTAAAACCTGTGCACATCGCCAGGTGGCCAGCACTACTTCCCAGGACACTCTAATTATCCACAAGGTTGAATGCTTATTGGGGCCTCCTTGAAAGAGGATTTCATTAACATCAGCAGGGTCACTTATGAGCAAGGATTCTTGCATATCTATCTTATTGTTGGCATTATTATTGCAAGGGAAACTAAGAACTGCAGGAAAATGTATGCTCTTTGAAGTCGCTTACAAACTTCTATTACAGAGCTTTGTACAGAAATAAGAGTAAATAGAAAAAAGAGAAGAAATAGTAAGATGTAGAAACAACTAAAAAGGTAGAATTTCACAAGCTCCAAAGGTAATTCCTTTTTTTACATTCAGTTTCTGGAAATACTTTTTTTTTATAGCCAAAGTTGAACAGAATAACCTTCCTTCTAAGACTAGCTACAAGAAAGTAAATTAACATGGAAATATCAGAACACTAGAAAGAGCAAGAGAGAGACAAAGGAAAAAAAAAGGAATTCCACATGTGGAATTCTGTTCACAGCAGCTAACATATATACATTTGTCACATTTCTACAAATAACATCCTTCTACAGTTTATCTGATAAACATTCATCTGCTCCTTGTCACATACATGTGTTCTGATCCTATGTACAAATTCTAAATCATTCTGTTTTCAAGAAGAAGCACGCAACTCTATCGTGTTCCTCTCAGAAAAACTCTGAGAATTTATTTGTTCTTGTTTTGTTGTATTGATTAAATTCTAGTTCTTTTGTCTGTCCATACAATGGGCTACTTGACTTAAATTTCAGCTCAAAATCCAAGCATATTTGAATGTATTAAAGCATGAAAGATGAATATTCTGTTTTTGTATTTGTATTACAGAAAACCATTGTACATCAAGGCAATAACAAAAATAATGATATATATGCCATTATTCATTTAAGTTCACCACAGGTATCAAAAATACAATATAAAAGTGAGATTTCTGATACTATAACAGTTCGTTTTCCTACTTGAAGTTCTGAATTTCTAGGGGAAATCCCACATTGGTTTATACCAGTCTACTCAAAACAATATCCACATTATTTAGAGTGTTCTTGTTGTAAGAAAGATCTTATAATGTCACCTATGGATGGTGTTTGGTGCTCTTTGGACATAAATCTTCAATATGGTTGTTCTACATTNTTACGTTTCCATGAAAAAACCCACAGCCTGTCAATAGCAGATGTACAATAAACAGTTATTTGATAGATAGTCACAATCCATTTAATAGAGACAGAGATGGTGGGTAGTCTTTGAGATTCTTTAATGTATGCTGTAGGATTAAGAGATCTATTTGCTCTGAAGATGTAGACACAACTCAGCCCTGCACCTGGAGTGGTGCCTGTTAAATATTATTTCCATCTAAAGATTCGTTCCTATATGGTGTTCAAATTAGACATAGAAAACACATATCCATCTTTTATAATGATATTTTTCACTTATTGTTTTCTTCTCCTTTGTTATTTTTATAGCTAACTACTGCTTATGACAATTTTGGAAACTATAAAATATGTATTTTTCCCATTTTCCTATGTACTGTATAATACCTGTGTTGCTATGGCCTGCTTGGTGTTGGCCAGTGCAAAGAGCAATAAAATGTGGGTTGATAGCTATAGCATTTCTGGACAGGTGACCAACAAAGAAGTCATTCTGGGACATTACCAATAAAAACAATGTTTTAATATATTAAATAAATATGTTTATAATCATTTTCCAAGACACCGGTATCACTACCAACTACATTGTATAAATGTATTAGAAAATGTAATTGAATTGAGACTTAAAATATATTATGCATCTTCTCTTTGATGTGGAAGAAAATAATGCTCATTTATTATTCTTCCCCAGATCTGTAAAGAATCATACACTGGCTCTGAACCAAGATTTGCTTCTGTATTTCCATCTTTGTAAGTGAGGTCTGTTCATCCTGAGACTGTAAGCTACAAAGCTTTTTTTTTTTGATCAGGTATAATTTTTAATGTAAGTTCATGCCCTGTATTCAATAATTGTTATTCAATTCCACAAGTATATTGATGGCTAGTCCGTTTTTAATCATTCAGAAGTGATCTTAAAATTTTTGCACAATGTAGTAAAATTATGGTTATTTCTTTCATGGAAATCATGAAATTCAAAAGCATTAAAATAGAAATTCAATTTGTCTATGATTTAATATAACATATCCCACAACATATTTAATAAACCCATTAAAATAAATATATGCATTGGATAATCATATTGGTTTGCATATAAAATACAAATCATTAAGTATAAGAACTTTTAAACCTCCTATTTAATCATATAGTATATAATCAAGCTTAATGTATCTTTCATGCATGTTTTATATGCTATTTGCCTTTAGAATTATGTAAGAAAACACAATATATAAACAAAAATGATTGATAGCAATTTAATAAACACCAGATTTATAGAAGGGCAGAAATTGAACTCCATCATTTACCTACCTAAAACAATAAATGAAAAATTATGTCTTTTCTCAAGAGACTTACTGTAACCATGGAAAAATTACCTATCAGAACCGTTAGACAATGTCTGAGTAGTTTCCAGCTAAGGACAGGTTTAGTTTGCAGAATGTGTATTGACTTGTTTTCAATTCTCATTATAGACAAATGTATTAATAGAATGTTGACCTAAAGCAGGGCCCAGTGTTGTCCTATTCCTTTTCTCTGATTTAAAAGGGATGACTTTAAAATCAATCAACAGCTTAGCAAGAATCATTGCCATCAGGTCTTTTTACTAACTGTTCTTTCTATGTTAACCCTCTTTATTCTCTAATTCTTGGAAATCCTGTTTGGAGAGAAACTATCAGAACATTTTGTCAGCGTCTTCAAATAATCTAGTTAAGACAAAATTTATTGCTAACAATGACAAGGGAAACAGTGATTCTGTGTCCTGCATTCAACTAAAACACCAAAACTCTAATTCCAGATTGAGCTGGGCAGTGGTGGAGCACACCTTTAATTCCAGCACTTGAGAGGCAGAGGCAGGCGGATCTCTGTGAGTTCGAGGCCAGCCTGTTCTAAAAGACCTAGTTCCAGGACAGGCACCAAAACTACAGAGAAACCCTGTCACAAAAAAAAAATCAGATTGTTCAGTCCACATTGATGAGTATATGATTGAAACTAGCGGAATGAGTTGAGTATTACTGTGAGTAAATCTGATCATCTTTATGCTTTTCGCTCTGCAAATTATTAATTAAACCATGTCTTTGGTTTCTGCATCAGTAGCTGTTCCTTTTTGGACTTCTGAGTTCCATGAGTGTTTTCTCTCCAGGAATGCTTTATAAATTTAATGTGATAGTAACGAATGATCAGAGATAAGAAGAGATCATCCCATTTTAGATTCCTAAAATAAAAATTCTAGTCCTCTAAAAGCAAACAAAAGGAGAAAACAAAAGCCAGGGTGCTTTCAAGGCCTGACAGATGGCTCCTATTTTGCATGAAATATTCTCATTTGTGGAGCCTACATCTTGAATGTTAGATCTTTATGGAAATATGGAAGAGGACAAATTGGAGAATGAAGCCTTTGAGACTTGTTCTGTGAGTTTACATATCCATATACACCCTGACTCTAGGAAAACGTAAGCTGAGGAATTCTCACCACCCTACATGTTCTCAATTCTCAAACTGGCCAGTGACAACANTCAGAAGCTCGGCAACACAATTATAAAAGTGGTATATAAAAAAAAAAGCCGGGCAGTTTTCATTTGTTTTACTACATCTTTGAGAGAAGAAACCGAAAGAGAGAAAAGAAAATTCAAGATCCTGCCATCTGGGAGAGGAATAGTTGACATAAACAGACTGTGTACACAGGAAAACTATATCTGCAACTATCTACTTCAGGGTGGTGAATATATCAAATATTAACAAGAATAAAAAACCAGAGAGTGTTTTATAACAGCTCAAAGGTCACAACAAGTAAGACAAGTGTATGTTTTATTTATAGAAATATGTCATGCTATGCATGTTCCTTTAAGTCTCCAAATGAATAAATAGCATGCAGTTTTATAGCAATTACTGAATTCCAATATTTATAGAAAACTGACCACTATGAATATATAATTATTCTATTATGTCCACTCTAATGAATAGAAAAACTATTTATTCATTTACCATGACACAACACAAAAATCTTATTTTCTTCCTTGTCATGCAGAAATGAACTCAAACACTTGGTGAGCAAATATGTGGATAGAATTTCTATTTTAGGGAAATTATATCTATGTGAGAATAGTGTACAGGATTCAGATGAAAAAATATGTAGCAATGTACTACTTTCTTCAGCACAAACAGATTTTTACCTGTATCAGAAGATGCTGGAAGAAGGAATGTGGGAGCCAGAGGTATAGAGGAAACATGGCCCACAGAATCAAATAAGAAGCACTCAAAAGAGGCTGAAGAGAAAAACAGACCCTGCATGGGTCAGAGCTAGGTCCTCTTCATATACTTTATTCTTGTGTATTTTGGTGTTCTTTTAGAACTCACAACAGTGGGAGTGGGAGGATGTCTATAACTCTTTTGCCTGTTTTTGGAAGCCTTTTCCTCCTACTGGGTTGTCTAGACTAGCCTTAATATCAAGGTTTGTGCCTAGTTTTGTTGTATCTTGTTAGGTCCCATTTGGTAGATATATTTGGATGTGGGTTGCTCTTTTTATTTCTGGAGAATCAGAGAAGGACTGGATCTGGGAGAGAGGGTAGGATGGAGAGGACTGGGAGGAGTGGAGTTTGAGGAAATATGTCAGGATGTAATATATGAGAGAAGATAAAAAGAGAAAGGAAAAAAGAAGAAGAAAATATTATTGAAGTGTCCTAGAAATAAATGACTCCAGGCCATTTGGATCGTAATGCAAATTCAGTCACACAGGTTTAGAGTAGAAAAGTTCTAGTTCTGCTGGACAGCCTTCATCACCTGAGGAGGAAGTAGCTGGAGGACCTGTGAAACTCAAAAAGGTACCAAGAAAAAGGACCCTGTACAATTCAAATTTTAACTACAGGAAAACCAAGCCCTATGAGGGAAAGATACCCAAGAGAGTGTCATTCAGAGAGATATAAAAAGCAAGGGGGTACAATGAGATGACAAGCAAAGATTGAGGGGTCTGTGATGAAAGGGATTTGGCAGTGTGGGAGAGAATAGTGTTAACTCTATGGATAACTAAGTCTTTTACTCTACTTCTTATGTTTAGATTTTAAAATTGATCATAAATTGTATCTGCAATAATATATATATATGGAGTTGGGTGCCATTTGGAATTATATGCATTTGTTATGGGATTTGGAACGTGTCTCATCATGTGAGAGGGAACTATAGCCCTAAACTGAAGTGTTGAAAAGTTTTACAAAAGCCTACCCATGAACAAACAATCTAAATGAATTAGCTGAAAGTAGTAAGAATGACATTTTATGTGCTACTTCAAAACTGTGACAGGTGTTTGTAAATGAAAACATATTTCAAAATGCAAGTTTAGAATGAATGATATGGTTATTTATAGTCCATACAGTTAGACTGGCAATTGGAGTTGTTTGAAAAGTAGAGTGAAATGATTCTCACTGTACTTTGTATTTTCACCATAGACAAGAGAACACGTGTGTCTAGCCCTGGAGTCAATGCTATGCATACCTGACCTCCATTACTTTTCATATAAAGACTTCCCAATTACTTGTATTTAATTGGGAAGACATCAGTGAGAAGTATTAAAAGACTATCAAAGATTGCACCATGGTTAGATAGAAATCAAGTTCTAAGGAGCATGAACTAAAGTCTGGGTATTCATAATGCTACTCCAGTTTATCAAAGAGTTGACAACACAATTTCACACCGTCTCTGGCTTACCAGAAGACAATGGCAGAAGCCTCCAAGGGCAGTGAAAATCATTGTTCCCAAATAAAAAAGTAGAGAGTAATGATAATCTTCAATTTTCCCCAATACAAATTCCAGGCATGGCCACTTTTTGAAATCATGCCGTAATCTGTGACACTCCTCGCCCTTACAAGCACTACCAGTTCCTAAATACAAGGAATTCAACTTCAATGTGTATTCCTAAATACCACACGAAAAAACTGCTTGTTACAAAAAAGAAAAAGTACTAATTTAACTTGCCCCAATATTTTAGTATGATATTTCAATGGTAGCAAGAGTAAAAATTTTCACAACCACAAGGGATACCTTTTTGCAGAATCTGAAAGAGTATTCTTTTGGTTACAAGGCATGAAAGTGCAGACGGGCATTTTAATAAAATTTATTTCTGCCAGCGAGGAAGAGTCCTTTATGAGAATAATACACACAACATATGAATATTATAAAATAGTTTTAAAAATCATATTTGTTTCTTTAAACAAGAAATTTTATCTCTTTCAAAAGGTTAATGTCCTTAAACCTACTTAGCATATCTGTGAATTAAAGTTCTAGTTTTATCTAAGTTTGCTTGTTTGTTTACTGCATTTTGATCTGAAAACTTTAGGCAAATAAATGAAGATGTTTATATTTAGCCTGAGCTGGCCTGGTTGTCCCTCCCTAGCACTTGGTGACCTCACATTCTGAATATTCTCCTCTCTTTCCTCACTCTCTTACAGGCTTGCTTATACACACGAGCTGCTGTAAATGACGCGGTTGCATTTCTTTCTCCACATTTCTCTATATATTCCCTTGGATTCCTTCTAACTTACTATAGAGTTTTGAGGGAAAGATTGTAAATAAGCTATTCTCCAGCATTCAGATGGTAGGTCAAGAATGAGATCTACTTTCCCATTTTTCTAAAACCAATATGAAATGTGCTGAATTCCTCTGAGAAAAAAAAATAAATGCATGAAAGCAGGGGCTATTACATCCCTAAGCATATAATTTACCTTACAAATGTAAGCATACACATACTCCCCATCCTATGGGAATGAGCGAGAGCAAGTACACTAGGGAATTCTGTTTCATATCAGCAGAAAAGCAGGATATTGTTATGTATTAAAATTATTCACTACAGAAATAAACTGTCTCCAAGTAGGGCTCGTAATGGACATAGCCCCTGCACTCAAAGATGAGGAAAGCATTTCAAGTTTACATATTATCTGGCAAATGGTGCCACTGCTTGTTATTTGAGGCACATATTACAAAGGTCTTGCACAGAGATTTTAAAAACAGATTATGTGTAAATCTTTCCAGCTCTTGCAATCATAGTCAATTAAGTGCATTTAAGTGAACTAAATAGGACTCCTACTCAGCAAACTGTCATAGAATCCCTCTATTAACAATTATTTCCTGGTTCATTCTCAAGTATGGGAAATGTTGCCCAGTGTCTATGCCTATTTCCTATACATTAGGAAATGAGAGTGTACATTCTAATTCGTTTCCGTGTCAACTTTTGATTTTGTCTCTTCTATATATAGCGGAGGTTTCAGGATGTTTAACAGAGAATATTTTCCAAGGTTTCCAGGTAGAAGACACTAGTAATAAAATGTCTAGAGTAGAAACCTGGTGGAAAGATCAGAAGTCTGAAGGATAATAAGGTTCTTTTGTGTACATTTTCTTTTTAATGCCTGAGAGCTATTAAGCTTCTGGCTAAAGAAATTCTGAAAAACAAAAAAACAAAAACAAAACAAAAACACAAAGTAAAAAAAAAAGCTGTGAGACACAGGAGACAAGAGAGACAAGAAAACAAAGCTAATCTTTATGATTGCAGGGTAAGTACAGTGGAAATGTGTGATACTGAGATCTGAAGAAGGCCAAGGCCAAAGGAGCCATGAATGGCAAATGTTCTGAAAAAAAAAAGATGGAACTTTACTGGAAGAGACTCCTTATCCTTAAATAGTGGTACTAGCTTAACTTCTACTGAGAAGGTAACTTGAACAAAAATGTAGACATTCTGATGAGGTTACATTTTACTTTAGGAGGAAACACTGAATGAAGCTAAACCCATGTGGAGTAATTTAAAATATATCCATACCTATGGGGAGAGAAAAGTTAAAGTTGAGTAATCAGTATAGACTAATGAATGACTTCTCAACTGATGCAAACGTGGGAAGACTTTTCAAACAATAGAGATTGATGTCTGTTTGAAAACAGAGAATGATTTCCCCAAGCTCACCCCACGGGAAAGCCAATCCGTCCCTCCATTTGACCTATAACAAAACCATAGATGTAATATTCGACCCTATCAGCATGATATATTTAGCAAATTAAATTACAAAATATTCCATTGAATTTTATTTTATGTAAATAACAATTATTTATTATAATAATATCTATGTTTCATGTGCTTTTTTATTTGGTAATAATAACTCATAATATTACATAACAACACTTTGTGCTTATCTGAAGTTCAAATTTAACTGGTTATCCTCTAATCTACCTGGGAAGTGTAGAATCTAATGCTTCATTGATATTGACGTTAATTTTTCTCAATATACCCTTGTCTCTTAGGATGATCTTTGATGAGATGGTGCAAGAGTATTGGCATTTACAGAAGCCAACTTTATGAGATTTTTAACGGAAAATTTAAAATCTCATGGTACAGCTTTAATTCTCCTTGAATGTTTACTTGGGGAAACAGAATGGAGATATTCAAAACTAGAGCTGAAAGTTGAATTGGATGTTTACCAATCATAAGATCAGTCAAAAACTCTACGACACAAACTTGCACAGGCAGTCTTAGTGAAGGTGTAAAAGATATTATTGAAATTACTGTCCCAAGTAAAAAAAAAATTAATTAACAACAAATGGATTTAGCAAGGCGTTCAATTTAGAAGAAACACAGTATAAACTGCATTTCATAACTTGTGCACAAACAACCAAAGCATATATATTAGCTAATTCAATGTTTCTTGAAGATTATTTCAAAATAGAATAATTAAAATATTAATTAAATGTATTACTCCTTCTTTCTTTGAAATTTTTTAATGTAATTTCAGCATTAACTTCAAAACTAAATGTTAACTGCATCTTATTTAAAATGTTCAAGAATCATGTGTGACCAGTGCTGTTGCCTTAAGGAATTGATCCTAAAGCCTAAGGTAAAATTTATTATCAGAAACCTGAAATGATAAGGAATGGGACAAGTTAGTTATTCAGGAATTTATGGACTTTGTTAGAACAAGAATAATATAAAAATGTATGTGAACGAGAATGAATATTGTCATATCATAGCATACTTATTCTCCTTATTTCTTGAGATATTAGAAAAAATATATTTCAAGGGTGAAGAATTGACATACACATTATGAAGACACAGATAATCAAGCACATTGATATATGATTCTCATCTCGTAGTTATTATTGTGTATGATCTGTTCTATGGCTTTAGTATCACATCACATGCTTGTTACATGTAGTTATGTGTAGCTTGGCAATGTTCTGGATAGCTGAAGCATTTATCCTGTGATCAATAGCTCCTTATTCTTTCTAGCATCCTTTCCCAGGTAATTACTCCTTCATACTTTTGGTAAATTCAATTTTTAGAATTCTACATAATTGATACCTCACAATGTCTCCTTTTCTTTATTTGGCTAAGTTCCCTTAAAAATGTTTTCTTTATTCATGCTGTTCAAATGTCAACATTATCCTGTTTTAAAATCTGTATAATATTCTATTGTACATAAACACATGTCTCTTCTTAAAAATATCATATCATTAAATTTTTAACATTTATTTTTGTGTGAACATGGGAAATAGTTTGTGAATGCCATGATGTGTATGTGTGGTGTGCATGTATTTGTTCATCTATTTGTCTTCATATGCATGCATGCGTGTGTGTGTGTGTGTGTGTAGAACAAAGGACAAATTGCAAAATGAGTTATATTCTACCATGTGAGTTCTGGAGAGGAACATAGTCAGGGTTGTCAGCTAGTATCCTTACCCACTGAGCAATCTCTCTGGGTTTCACCTTTTCTCATTAATCTGTTAAAAGTTAATTTATCTCTATATTTGGGCTATTGAGAATAATTCTGTAATGATGATGACTAGTGTGTTATTTCTGATAACTTTTACTACCTAGAGTAATTTTCTTGTAATATTTTTTGTGAATATAATCATTTTTACATGATTGTACCAATTTGTACTTTTTATTCTACAGAAAGAGTTTAGAATAAAATATATGTCTGTGATAGTTTGAATAAAATTGATTCCCATAATTTCAGAGGGAGTTGTAATATTCGGAGTCATGGCATTTTGTAGTGGGTATGGCTTTGTTGGAGGAGGTGTGCCATCCTGAAAGTGATCTTTGAGGTTTCTTATGCTCATGATACTGCCTAGTGGTTCAGTTGACTTCCTCTTGCCTGCAAGCCAAGATATAGCCAGCACCATGTCTGCCTGCATGCCATCATGCGTTCCGCTATGATGATAATGGACTAAATCTCTGAAACTGTAAGCCAGCCAAATTAAATGATTTCCTTATTAGAGTTGCCATGATCATGGTGTCTCTTCACAGCAATAGAAACGCTAACTAAGACAATGCCAACAATCAAACATGATTGATAAAAATTCCATTTCTGTTACTTTACTAGAGCTAAAATTTCCAAGTATTTTACACTAAAAAACAAACACATTCTGGTGAAAATATAATATATTCATTCTTCAGTGTTTTGCTAAGCAAAAATATTAGGTATCAGCAGCATGAAAAAGTCATCCTTGATAGTTTCCCCTGTGTCAGGGGTGTTACTGTAAAACACAAGATGTTTTTGAAAATGAGATCCTACATTAATGTATAAAAATTTACCGTTTATTTATCATTACTGCTTGTACTGGCTTTTCTGGAACCCATTCTCTTGCTCACCCTAGATATATTAGGGAGGGCCTTGGACCTTCCTCAAAACAATGTGCCTTACTCTCTCTGAGGTGTGGGTGGGGATTGGGCTAGGAGGTAGGTGGAGGGAATGGAAGGAGGGGAGGGACTGGGAACTGGGATTGCTATGTCAAATGAATAAAGATTGTTTTTTTTTAAACTAATTTTTTAAAAAAATTACTGGGGATGGAGAGATGGCTCAGAGGCTAAAAGCATTGCCTGTTCTACCAAAGGTCCTGAGTTCAAATCCCAGCAACCACATGGTGGCTCACAACCATCTGCAATGGGGTCTGGTGCCCTCNTAAATAAATAAATAAATAAATAAATAAATAAGTAAGTAAGTAAATAAATAAATATTTTTTTAATTATCCTTAGTGGAGGCAAACATTCTATATTAATACACTAAATTTATCTACACATTTAAAAATTATTATTGGGCTAATACAACTGTTTAAAGTATTTGGTACATAGATATGGGGGCCTGAGTTTGATCCTGGTACTTATATCAAGAAACTTGGGGGCAGCAGTGTGTTCTTGTAATCTCAGAACTGGGGAGGCAGAGGCAAGTGGATAACTTTGCTTACATTTCAGGCCAAGTAGGAGAGTTCATCTCAAAATAAGAAAGAGAAGGGAAGGGGGGAGAAGAAGGGAGGGAGAGGGGAACAGTTAGGAGGAAGGGAAAGAGGAGAGAGAGAGAGAGAGAGAGAGAGAGAGAGATGGGAACAGCAGTTTGCAGATACTATAAAAGGAAAGGGGAAAACATGGGAAGAGGTTTTAACTGGAGAAGGAGGAAGAGGCAATATAAGACATATAGAGGTGGAATTAATAGCATTAAGGGTGTTTTTAAAAGCCATAGAGAATTAACTTATTTCATGTTTATTAGAATTACACATAAAATAGACGAATATATGAATATACACACACACTCTTTTAGAAATGACGTACACCATTAAGGATGGTAATGTTGTCCCTCTAAAAGCCACAGTCTATGCAATAAAACTAGGCATTAGAAACATCATTTGAGCTGTTGGTCAAGAGACTTCAAGAGATTCCAAAACAGTATAAGTTATTGTCATTGCTTTTGGTTGTCTCCCAGAATTTGAAGATTTAATGGTAAGTGCCTATTGCTGAAGACACCACGTCTTTCAGTTACAGGACTCAGAGGAATTGAGGTGGAACTGACCTGAGAGCTTCCTTTTTGAGGTCTAGCTCTCACAGGACTGGAAGTTGCTAAGCGAGCTGACCAGGGAAGGAAGCAAGAAATAGTCCTTCAAGCATGGTACCTATGAAACACATGGGGAGGCAAGATACCACTTATGATGCAATGGTGATATTAACATCTGTTGGGTAACTTGCAGCTCTCTAATTTTACTTAAGGCATTTTCGATAAGAAGGAACTCATGCCTGGCACTGTAAACCTAGTCAAATACCTATGAATGGTGAGGAACACGAAGTAGATTTCCTACTATTATAACTTACATAAGCAAGTATAATTTCTAACTGTGTTTTTGTAAAAAGGTATAACTGATCAAAATGTAGAGATCCACCGATGCCCAGCCCAATTGATACATCTGCCATACAACTGCTACACCTAAACCTCTGGGAACAGTATAGAAGAGGATGCAGAGAGATTTTGAGAGACAGGGAATCAGGATATCTGCTGAGAGATTGAAGTTTTATGAAGGGCTGGAATACTAAGGCTATAACAACTGGATATAGTAGCCTAGATGAGAATTTAACAAAACATCATTATTTGGCATGCCACTATGGACAAAGGACATCTCAATCACCCCTAGATGAAGAACAACAGCTATTCAATGAATACCAAGAGAGAGAGAGAATCAGATTTCCTGGGAAAGAAGCCCTTGAGTGCCTGCCTATTCAATGCGAAGTTGCTGTAGGAAATCCTACATTCAGTAGCCTTTAAGTTACCTGCCCACTGGGACGTGTCAAAAACCAACCCCATTCATACATATAAATAGTGAGATGGGGTGAGCCTCAACAGCCAAAGGCAGTAAAAATAACTGCTGTATGACACGTCCCAGTGGGCGAATAACTTCAAGAATACTGACTACAGGATTTCCTACAGCACCAAGTGGCCAGCACTAAAACCATAAACATATGAGCAATACTAATGGTCTCAGCAAGTTCCATATAGATGTGTGTATACATACACATATAATAGTTGAATAAAAATAAAACAACAAAGATAAAGCATAGAAGTAGGAGGAGGGATTGGAGGCAGAAGAAATGGAGCAATAGGAGGATGGAGAAAGATATGCTAATTGGGGATTTAAGATGAGTTAAGTATTTTAGGAGCATGTTTGGATGAATTCCATTAGTTAGTAAAATTAAAAATTGCTACGAAAATGAAAATAAATAATGTGGAAGATAAATGACATTTAGTACTCAAGGTTTAATTCTGGCCTAAACACATAAACACACACATACACACACTCCATCTATGTGCTTCATACAGACACATATGTAAAGTCCTCCCATGTAGGGACTCAACCATGGAACCAGAAAGTTATAAAACTTAAACAATTAGCACAATGTCACGGAGTTACTAAATCGACTTAAATGGAGTTCCTAAAAACTGTCACACGGACATTTTTTTCCTGTACCAGATGGGATTAGACATTCCTGAAAGACTTCTATAATAGATACTTCACAGATTCTTGCCAATTTATGCTAGAAAATATTGAATTTGAACTCAAAATTCTTACTATATAGGTAAGGGATTAAGAAAGAATTCTCTTGCAGTGTTAAATGAGTACATATTAAAATGGTTTAAATATGCAAACCAAAGAACTACAAAAATCCAAGATAACATCTAGGAGAGCAGATAGTTCTCAAGTAAACCCTAAGAAATACTATAAAACCTAAATCTACCTCAGTCCTTTGTGCTAAAAGGAAAGCACAAAATGGAGATAAACTTACAAAGCCTTGCATTCTACAAAGTTCCCACAGAAAAGTGGGAGTGGAGGGTGATACTTAAAAATTACATGAAAACTCCTGTTGATAAAATATTCAAACAATAAAAATAGCTAGCAAGGCTGTATTTTTAAGAATGTAAATGAGACAATATTACAAGGAAATAAAAAGTTATTTGTCACCCACATTAAAACATATTCCAATTAAAATAAAATGATTTCTTCACCTTTTACTTTGAAGAAAATTATGAATGGCCTCAATACCAAATACTGATCAGATTGCATGTGAGCCCAATTTTTACATAGTTACTGCGGGCAACAACGGACATAGGGATTATTATCACTTTGAAACATAATCAGATATTATATTGAAAAATTAAACATATGTTTATTCTAAGACTGGAAAGTGCCATCATTGAATCATACCAAAGCAGGTTTCATTCCAGCTAATGAGAAATTCTTTTCCTAGTGTTATTTCTATTTTTCTTTAAAAAGTTCTACAAGTATCTCCCCTCTGCCTCTGCCTTTTATAGTCCCTTAATCTGTTCTTTGCTCTTCCGTTTTCATTCTTTTATTCCATTTCTCTCTGCGCAATAAGCATGTCTATTCAAACAGCTTGGTCATACAAGAAGCATGCATTCATCATTCAACGTCATGGAGATTCTGGTAGTCAAGTTTTAGGCCCACAGCAGTGAACCAGATACCCAGGTCTCCGACCATGAGCTTCTGTTTTTTAAAAAGTGACTAAACCATTGTTGTTCATATTGACAGCAGAAAAGCAAGTGCTTATTTTTCTGATGAAGGAAATTGGACTGGCAAACCATTCGTCTGAGGAAGATATGAAATGATGGAAGAGGGTGTAGCTACTAAGTACTTGAAATACTATAACTGAACATTTCCTCCTGTAGGATATGGGTTTTCTATTGTATACAATGGAAATGAAATAACAGTACATTCTATATTATGTAACATATAAAACATAAAAACATTTTCAAGTATTTATGCATATAGCTACTCTTAATACCCTCAGGTCCAATAAAAACAATCAGTTCTATTCATCCTTTTGGGGATGATGGGATCAAACCATGGCTTTACAAATGCTGTACAAAAGCTTTACCATTCATTTTTCATTCAACTTATAGTTGAGTTCTTACTCCACTCCCCATAGGCCTTCCTTATGCACTCACTGAACATATGTGTGCCGTATCCTTTCATATAGCAAAGGCTATTACGCTTCAGCAGGGCTTGAGCTGGATGTCCATGGCCTCCCTCTCCATTCTCTTCTTGCACGAAATTCTCCCTGTCTCTTTGTCTTTCCCTGTATTGACCGATTGAAGGACATGGACGTTTTTCTACCAAAATCTCCGTGACGCATACACAGACCTTGAGAACTGAAGGGAGGCGCTAAATCAAGGTTTGAGACCAGAAAATTCTACTCGATGTAAATACAAAGAGATAGCACTTCGCACTTGAACTTTTTTTCTGTTAATCAGGAATGTGAAGATGCCTGAAGTAAACATCATTAATGTTTCACTTTACAATGGTCATGTTCTTATAAATAATTACCTGTAAGCCCAACCAGTTATAGAAAAAGGTATTATTATATTGTATTATAAACCAATAGTTGATTTTTTTNATATATATATATACACATGCTTATGTGTGAAAATGGGCCCTTTACCTACCAGCTGCACAAGATAAATTTTTGCCTTTAAATATTGGCTGCATTGGAAGACAAAACAGAGCTAAATAAAAACCACCTAAAATTTTTATATTTTATATAAAATACATTTTAGTTTATATAATTTTATTTTTTAATTAATCTTTGATATTTCATAATAATCATCAGTCCTACTCTTCCCCTTGCAGATCTGTCCCTGATCTGAAGTCACCCATCTTTTAAAAAGCATGACCAAAACTCCACAACAGATCCATACCTTCTGTCAATGTTGCCTCTCAGATGTGCATCCGTCCAGTAACACCTGTTAGGCCTAACACAGACTATACCATTTAAGAAACCTAACTGCCTGTCACCCAGAAGCTATCAATTGTCAATGGCTCTTCAACTCATGGTGTGTCTTTGATATTATTACGTGCTTCCATGCTGCGATTTTATCTAACTTGAACTTACACAAGTCTTGGGCATAATGTCATAATTACTACGAGCTCATATAGGCAAATGCCTTGTCATAACCAGAGAATATGGTTTCCTTGACACTCGCCACCACAGTCCTTGTACTTCCTTTTCTGATAATCCTTTGTCCTGGGTACAGGGGTGTATTTATGGTCTTATTTCTTCATATTCTCCTGCAATGGATGTTCAGCATTTTCATAGACTATCATTTCCTTTTGGCTTTTATACTTTGATTTTGTTGCTCACCATTTTTAGTGAAACACACAACAGAATTCTACAATTTTGGGAAAAAGTTTTTCCTGTATTATCATTAAAATTAACAACAATTTTTGATGCAAAATGTTTTCAAATTTTAATTCAGGTACATTCATATTTCCCTTAATAATTGACACTATGGCTTATAGTCCTCAAAATCTAAAGGGGAGTACCTAAAGTTTGGCACTGCACTGAATAGTTATTAACGTGTCATTTTATTATTAGAATATTTTAGCTTTATATTTAGCCTACACTGACTTTTATTCATCTATTGTTCCCATGTCAGTATTATTTTGCCATATTATATGAATAAAAATTAAACTATTGTCCCTTCCTAAAAACAGCCAACATTCAGCTTCTTTTATTGGTTAGAGTAGTTCTGTGTTTTTCAAATGTTTTCTGGTAAATTCTTCATTCCAAATACATTGAATTATTAGGTTTGCCTACACAATCAGATCTTTACTTTTATCTACCATGTTTAGACATTATTTTAGAGCATAATGTTTAATGTACTATGTCTTTAGAATGTTTCAATGTATTTTCATCAACCTTCAAATCTATTCTAAAATATGATTTAAAACATGTTCATAGCCAACTAAATCATAAGTCTTTTTTATACAAATCAATCTGTTTTGTAGAATGGTTTGAGATGTTAGCATTTTAGATAATTTGGTCTTTTTTACTTAGGTCTTAATTAAAGTATCTTTTAACTTATACTATAAGGGCTATAAACAAATAAAATCCTTTATTTTAGTGATTACCAAAATAATTAGTATCACCATAAACTATTGTATGGCCATAATAATAAACCACTTTTCAACAAAGAATTTCTGAATTTGGCTTTAGTTGTCTTCAACATAGAGGAGTTATTTAACATTTCTCTTAAGAAACACTGTCACTTCAAAGGCATGTGACTGGAAGCCAGTGTTAAGTGCCGTAATGGCCTGGTGCTTATTCCCGGAATGCTTTTAAAGCTACAAATCTCCAATATTTCCTAAATATAATGACTATATGAAGGTACATAGGGGAGACGGAGAAAATTAAATGCTCATTAAATAAAATGAAACAGCCATTATGTGGGAGAAGTCATTGTTTCAGAGAGTATTCATAGAAATTTTGGAAATCCAAGTGGTGTGTGAGGCTGCTAGAGAAAGACGGTCTGAAGGAAGGAGGAAAAGAACCCTGAAGGACAGGTGGGCTCAGAAACACAGATCATGGGGTGGTCCACGTACAGCCCTTTCTGTGTCTCTCAGGTATCTATCCTGAAAAGGGAGGGACGGCATCCGAATTACAATATCCTGATAGATGCTTTATTCTAACAGAGAGTGCTTGCATTTACATATAATGGTGATTACTTTATGTGAAACTGAAACATTTGTAAAGGTTTCTTTGTGCTGTATCTAATCTATAATTTAACAAACATTTGCTGAATGTCATGGCAATGGTTTTGAAAAGTGGAAGTGTCAGCAAGATTGCCTCTAAAAAAACAGCCCTCAAACAAGTCAGCACCTGTATGCTGAGCTACAAGGCCCACCCCCAAACTGGAAGTGTTTCCACACAGCCAGAATCTCAGCCATAGCTGCACCTTTATGCTCCCTTTCCTTTTGTCTGAGCTTAAGACATGCTCTCAGACACTTCCTCATATTTTACACACGCAAGGAACATTAATCACACCAATCTCCTTGCCCCTTTCTTCAGCATAGATGCTTATGATCTATCCTGTGACCAACTTTTATTCCCGATCTTTCTGATCAATAAGATGGATGGCAAAGCATGAGGTTTACATCTTCGTAGAAACAGCTACCTCCTCAGGGTAGTTAACATAAATAATTCTAGCATAACACCCATTGCCTCTTACTAGTGACAGTGGACAAGTGATCTCTTTGATATTCAGTCTTGTTTGGGGGCTGCTCTTTTGATAAGCTTTCAAAAGCCCCCTATAACGAGTGTCAAATTAAGTACCCTTATGAATATGCATGAACAAAACCTTACTTTATTCGTTTTGGTGGCAATTCACTGTTCTGGGTTGTCCTGGAAGCCATTCCAAATCGTTTCGATTTTGCGTTTGAGATTCTTACTGGTAGTAATTATCTGTTGCAGCCATGCAGTACCAAATACGAGGCGTGTTAGATATACTTTAAAAATAATGAAAAAACGACTAAAGATGCTAATTCCCACATTTTGGTTCTTACAGGGCAATTAGCCCCTAGTCATGATGTTTATATTTATATGCAAGTATTTCAGGAAAAAAAAAAGAGTCTTAAGAGAAACTTCATATCAATACTATTGGGAGATGAGAGTGTTCCATCTGTCTGTAGAAAACGTCTGCCATTAGCTGTACATGTATTTCTGAAATAGAAACTATTTAATCTTAAGTAATTCATTCTTCATCTTGTGTTATTTTCCTTTTCTGTTCTTTTATTAAGACTCTTAACTAACATACAGTATGAACAGCTCTCCAGGGCTGACGCTTAGATGCCTTGCCACATTTTCTTCTGAGTATCGTCTGTTCTTTAAATTATTAGCTAATATCATTACCATGTCTCATTTTCATATAATAATTGAGCAACCAAAGCAGGCTTCTTGGGAGGCACTTACTGGTTAATATCTTCTTTTTTAAGGATTACAGCATGTGAAATACAGAATCATAATGAAAAAGCAACCTTCTGAATTTCAGTTATAGTTTGTGTTTAGCTTTTTGCTAAGAAAGAAAGAAAGGGAGGAAAAGAAAGTAAAGGAAAAGCTCCTGCATATGTGAGGAGAAAGAAGCATCGAGATAGACCAAGAGCTCCTTGCTCAGTCTCAGTTGGAGAAATGGAACAGGTTGAGGCTAGAATCAACTTCATCTTGCAGCACATTATATGGCACAACAGTCATCCATGGAAGATTCTCTTGCCATTACTCATATTACCTTTTTTT
>LOEQ01014488.1:0-17883 GCA_001685075.1 Bramus lutescens | reverse complement strand
GAGGTTAGGAGTCCTGTTTAACTCTTTGCTTTAGGATGAATATGATGGATGAAAAACTGTCCTCTGAACACAGCAAAGCAGATAAACACATGAATTTACAGGAAACGTAGTAACATGAACAAACCCCCTTCAAGCTCAAGTCAAACCAAATCCCAGCAAGGAGAGAGGAAGTGGGAATGAGGTTGATCTCCAGTCACTAGTATTTGATACCTGCAGGGAAGTATCAAGAGTGGTATTTAAAAGTGGTGTCCCTGGTAAGTTAACCACACTCTAGGGGAATGTCACACATTCAAAAATATATGAACAGCAAAATTGTACTTAATAGATAAAAAAATTAAAAAGAGACACAAAGTCAGGTGATTAGGGAAGAGGTGAATCTGGGAGGGGTGGTGAGGAGTGAGTATGATCAAAATTCATTGAAAAAATTCTCAAATAACTATAATATATAATTAGTTATTAGATATACATTATATGTAATATATGTGTATATGGAGTGAATGACAGATGGAGAGACAGAGAGACAGAGGGAGAGGAACTGATCTACTTTTATAAAACACAGTCAGCTTTTTTCTCTTCCTTTTGAAATGTTCTGTGGTGCAGTATTTGCCCAGCATTCCTGGGCCCCTAGCATCCATCACCAGCACAGCAAAGAGGAATTCAAGCCCCAAATCCTTTATAAAGTCATTGTATTCCACATAAAATTACATATTTGATGCTATTCAATGACTGAATATTTATACTGGAATAGCTGCATGTTTGAGATGAATATCTAGTTACACTCATTCATCTAGTTTTCAATAAATCAATTTAAATATTAAGTAACTATATCTGTACATATTATTAATTATAAAAATGTACATTCTTACTTAAATGTCTAAATTGGCAGATATGAGAGACCCTTAACATTTAGTTGTAGGAGGAATTAATTAAGCAATAACCGATAGGAGCCCTTTTACTTTGAAATATATAGATATACCAGTTCACCCTCCAAGATTCTTGCCCAATTGAAAATAAGATTAAAAAGGTATTTTCCTTATTCCTCATAATTCCTTTAATTTCTTTAGCCTTTACATGGGAAAACCAAACAGCATACTCACAGTGAATTGCAAGGAGCTCATTATAAGGAACAACACTGTTTTAAAAGAAAGGCCACGAATTGATTCTGTGTATTCATCCACCCCTCATCTTTCTATCCCACTGCTTGCCAGATTTGGAATGTGACCTGATATTTAATAGCCATGAAGTTAGGCATAGTCCCTTATCCAGGTGATTGATCTGTCCAATATTGCTGCATCTCTACCCAGGTCAGAACACAGCTTTCCCCAGTGGGCCTCCACAGAGGCCTTATCTGGCTACTGTCACACACTCCCTTTCTAAAGAGGTAGCTCTTAAATTTAGAAACCAGACCAGGGATCAGAGCTTTTAAAAATTTCTGGCATTTCTGGCCTCCAGTTAGAAGAGGACCAAGGGCATTTTCAATCTATAGAGACAGCTCTGAGGTACCTTATCCGTAAACATGACTATTCCGTGTCTCTCCTTGGTCTCATCATTACATTATGAAGAGTGATGTTGTTTTGAGCCTCACTGAAATTCTCTTTCTACCAGTAGTTTCTTCTTAGGCTACTGAATACTCAGTGTATGAGTTATCTGGGTCTTTAAACAGTCTCTGTTTCATGGACACTTGGGTTTGGATTCCTTTCTGTTTGGGGATATCATAAATGAAGATTTGACAACTGTTCTTTGCATTTTGCTTTGTTGATACAAGTTTAAGTTAATTAGAATTATAAACAAAATTGTAAATTTTGAGGTAAAAAGGAACCGTTTGTTTAACTTTTAAAGAAAATTAAATTTTAGGATATAGCTTATCAATATACTTCACAATAAAGCTGGAGAGGTCTGGTTGTCTAGTTATTCCCTACTTATGTTGACATTTAATATTTATTCCTTTTCCTCCCCTCAATTCTCCATTCTTTCACTCTCCTCCTATGTTTGGAGTTCTACATAAGCACCACCTCATGGCTGGCAATGATGGATAGCTTTTTATATGCTTTCTTCATATAGATATTCACAAAGTGTCACTTCCAGAGTTTTCTTGTTTTCAACTGGAGTTTCTTTTCATTATTAATTTATGAGATTCTTTATGTCTTGTATATAGAGTTTTGTTTGGGACATATTCTACTAAGATTTCTTCAAGGTTTTAATTTACTCTCCTTAAGTCATGACCCAAAATTTCCATTCAAAACTCTAATGTATTTTTCAAGGGCTGCATAGAAAAGTGGTGTAAATTGTGACACAAACAAACCACACTTACTCCTTCATAGTCTAGAGACAAAAGTACCAAAATCAAAGTATTGACAGTGCTGTTGTTGCTTGCTTTAGCTCTCTAGGTTTTCCTAATCGTGAAACCTGGTGAGTACTCTCTGCCCTGTCTCCCCAACGTAGGAGTCCTCCCCACTGCTCTTTTCTTCCTCCTACAGCATATCTCCCTCAGTCCCCGACATCTTGGGAAATATTGATTGTCTAACCCACAAAGCACAGATTTTAGTATCTCTGAATCTATATTTATTGATTCTTGTATAATCAATGTATTTCATAGTCTCCATGTACTTTCACTACATTTCTCTAGTACTCTTTATTAAGTACATTAATACTTAGCAAATTAATTATGCCCTTTTTCATCTTTTTATTTAAGAATAGACATTTCTCACCTTTCAGAATATTAATTTTCATTTTGGGAAATAGTTTTCTCAAAAGGTTCAAAAGAGGATCTAATAAAAATGTAAAGCAGAATTTTCAATGAAGGGTTGATAGTCCATAGATAATTACATACAGTGAAGACATATATATTAATTCTCTCTTTGTAATTAATATATTTCATTCTCTTTATTTGCCTTTCACTTGGCAAAACTTTCAGTTTTAACATATGCAGAAAAACTGTGGAAATGATAAATACAAACAATAACTTAATGAGATTTCAATAAAGATTTATGTATTATGAACAACAATGTTAATTGTGCTAAATGGGATTGCATTAGAGTTATTGAAAAAAATTAAAGTTGCAAATGCTATATGACTCATTTTAACATTATTTACAAATGAAAGAAATTGAAATTGTCATCCTAAAATAACTTCAGAAATATTACCCTTTTAAATGTTTCAGTTTTAAAATAAAACCAATGGACAGGTAATAATGTGTAATAAAAAGCAAATGTCCTATGTGGTCTTAATATAGATACAATAGTATGTCAGGTTTGAGTTGAAATGTCTATATAAAATCTGAAACTGGTTCAGTATTTTTAAATATTTGATTTCCAAAGATCATGTAGCATGAGTAATTCAAGGGCCAATTAACAAAATTATAAATTCCTCTAATATTTGCCTCTTCAGCTTCTACACATTGGTATGATTGGGCCCTTAAAGGAATAGTCCACCCGATTACAAAATAAATAAAAGGAAAAATAGATTGCAATAAAAAGAAAGAAATTAACAAAAACACTTGAAACAAGAAAACTGACCTGACATTTCATCAGTCTAATTTAGATTATCTATTTTCTACCAACTGGTAAAAAGGTATCGCCAGCCTGTAATGGTTAGTTTTTGTCAACTAGGCACAAACCTAGACTTGTCTGGGAAAAGGGAATCTCCAAAGCTTGACCTACAAGCAAATCTGTTGGGTATTTTCTTGATTAGTGATTGATATGGTAGAGCACAGGCCATGAGGGTGTTATGAACCCTGAGTGGATTGTCCAGGGTAGTATAAGAAAGAATGCAGAGCAGGTCATTGGGAGTGAGGCAGTAAGCAGTATTCCCCCATGGCCTCTGTTTCACTTCCTGCCTCAGAACTCCTGCCTGATTTCCCTAACTGATAAACTGTAATGGCGAAGCATAAGTCAAATAAACCCTTTCTTCCTCACCTAGCTTTCAGTCATGGCCTTTATCACAGCAATAGAAACCAAACTGGGACACAAGCTTAAACAGAGAATGTTGTGAGGAACAGGGCCCCTTGTTTACCCTGGCAGCACGGCTAGCTTACACCCAAAATAACCATACAGAAACTGTATTAATTAAAACACTGCCTGGCCATTAGCTCTAACTTCTTATTGGCTGACTCTTACATATTAGTTTAACCCATCTCCATTAATCCGTGCATTGCCACGTGGCAGTGGCTTACCAGAGATTCAAACCGGTGTCCATCTCCAACGAAGGATCCATGGCTTCTCTCTGACTCTGCTTTTCTTCCTCCCAGCGTTCAGTTCTGTTTTCTCCACCTACCTAAGTTCTGCCCTATCAACTAGGCCAAGGCGGTTTCTTTATTCATTAACCAGTGAAAGCAACACACAAACAGAGGAACTCCTACACCAAGAGAAGCTTAACCCTGTAGTAAACAGAGGTCATTGCAATTGCAAAGGCTCACAGCTGTACATGATGCTCAGAATACAGGAGATTTGAGGACTGAGTCCTAAACAAGGTATACGTATATACCTTTAAGGCTTAAGGAGACACTGCAGAAGAACAGGTGGCAAAAGCTGAAAGGTATGGAGGAGGAACCACAAAATGAAAACTGCCATCATCTAAGCTGAACACAGGCATGCTAGTCATGAACTCACAGCAGCTGTGAGTACCTGGGCCAACACAGGTGAGGCCTGCTCAACACTCAGCTTAGGAGGAGAAAGGGGCTAATAGGGTCCTACCACTTACTGTCGATCTATTTGCAACTAACAGGTTCAATGAGACCGGGAGGCACAACACCCATGTGTACACACTGGTGGATGAGAGCGAAATAAAGCGGGAGGTAGACTAACCGGGATACATCAGATACTAGCATGAAATTCTCAACAAGCAAACTTAATTGCTTGTTGAATTGAAAGATGGAAAAAAGAAAGTTAAAAGCTGTAAAAATGTAATAATACCCAGTATATTAGTAAATTCAGGCAACAGGTTAAGGCAATAAAATAACTGCTGTGTTAGTATTTTCAAGATACGTTTTGTATACAAATCCTTGGATCTTCATTGAAAAGATGAGTAGCTTGACTCCACTCCACCAACAAACAAGCAGAACCTCAATAAGGAAGCCAAGGATCTGCCTCTATGTAAACAATTCCCAAGTAGCTTTGAAGTATGTGATGTTTTTGTCTCTGCTAAAGAAAACATTGACAGCAAAATGACAGATTATTATAGTTCAAACTGTTGCAAAGGAAAGCTTTTAAAAAATTACTATTGATGAAATGGCTGGATTCTAAACAGCAATGAACAGTGACTCACCAATAAACTTTGGTAATATGAAGGCATAATAACATCATATGAAATACCTTGGGAACAAATATCCCAAGTCTCCAAACATGAATATGTAGCAATAGTTTAGATGAAATACTTGTCACTATGTTATGAAGACACTGGTCTTGTTCACTGCTGTGAAAAGCATGGGGTCAGGACTGTGAAAGAGCAGAAAAGACTGGATACTTTAAGCAGTATTGCAGAATGAGAGTAATTCTAATGAAGGCTGTTCAATAGTCACATATGACTGACATAACAGGTAAGATGTTTAAAACAAATCTCAGGTTGTCAAAATGACACCAGAAATAGAATACCTTGGAGTGAGGAGGACTAGCAAAGTCTACCGAGGTCTAAACTACCTACCATGGTGTGAATGAGGATGTTCTCCCACAGGCTCAGTTATTGGATCACGTGATCCTAGCGGGTGACACTGCTTGTGGATATTTAGGATGTTGTGGTTTGCTGGAGGAAGTATGAAACTTGGGGTGGGTTTTAAGAATAAAAAGCCTTCCTATTTCCAGTTTGCTTTCTCTCTACTTAGTGTTTGTGTAAGATGTGAGCTCTCAGCATTTTGATTCTCCCAGCGTACCTAAGAGCTCAACAGCATCTCTCTGCCTTGTTTCACTCTAATACTGTGAGCTTAAATAAATCCTTCCTTCTATAAGTTGCCTTTATCGTGGTGTTTATATCATGGAAACTTAAAAGTAACTTGTAGAATATTGTTTTAAAGTGTGTTACTTTTGATTATGCTCTTGAATGTTAGTTTAATGATGCAAAGATGTGTTTGATTAACTAAAATTCACCTGCTGTCAGGAGGCTGAGTCAACAGCTAGCAGACTGTAAATTGTAGGGAAGAACCAAGTGCAGAAGGGTTTTTAAGGCGGGACGAGGAGAAGCAGAACATTTTTGGAGGTGCTGTGAGGAGGTGAGCGAAGTGAGCTTCTTGTTATTCAGCCTCTCTGGGGAGCAGAATTCTTTCTACCTCAACATTCGAATCTTGAGTTCTTTAGAGGGACAGAGATTTAGATGTGTTCATTTTGTAGCTCTGAAAGAGTTGGTATCTGAGGGAACAGAAATTCCTCCGGCTGCAGCTCTTGCTGCTGGCAGCAACAGAATTGCACTTGCTCACTAGGATAGCAGTAGCTTAAAAGGCAGAAGCAATTAAAAAAGAAAACAGCAGCAACTAACACGTAACCTAATAAAAGTTTCAATGAGTCACATATTTATGGTACCCACACTGAATGAAATCAGCTGATGCTATGATTATCTAATTCCTGAGATGTCCCAGGAAGTTTGGACAAGTTTTATCACCAAGTTTTATCACCAGACCAGAGATCTGAACTCTGCAGTAGCCATTGTGAACTCTCCAGTAGCCCTAAGATAGCTGTCATTCCTTTTATCTATGACTGTCCACTTGTCACAAGCTGCTAGCTGCCGACCACATGTGGCTTCTGTGCTTGACATATGTACTGATGTCACCAGAAGTCAATTTCTAATTCTAATTCAAATCTGAAAATGGATATGGTATTCAGCACTTGAAAAAAATTACTTTTTTTACAACCTCTTTCCAGAGATTTTCATTTGTCATTTTAAAGAAATATATAAGTAGATCAAATAGTAATTTAATATCCTATTTGTAATTAATATTGGAATTTCCTTGTTATTTCCATTAGTCTTATGGTTATAGGTGTTTTGGCATCATTTAAATGTTTATTCTGTATAAGTTCTTTTTTATTTCATTAAACAGTTTCTGTGTATCATCTTTAAAATATAGTATTCTTTAATGAAATTTATATTATTTCCTTTGAATTCTGTGGTCCTGGGGGGTTCATCTATGCAAATTTCACTGGCAAATAACTCCTCTACAATACTACAGAATCATTTTGATGGGTCGACAGTGCCTTGATCTTTCATAATCTTTATATATTTGCACTAAGATTTGGGCATGTGGACTTCTTAGTTCGTAACCAGGCAGGGATGTAGCAGAGTATGGTAGTAGAGAGGATGTGTGAGTGGGTTGGGTCTGGAGGTGGAAATGGATTAGGTGGAGTGAAGTCAAGTAGACATAAAGGACCGGGCTTGTGTGCAGCATGTGAATCCTGTTTCAGGTCAGCCGTGTGTGGTTATTGCTTATTATCATTTCTCTTGAAAGACATCCAGTCTGATTCTCTTTCCTTGCTCTCAAAAAGCAGCAATAAACCGTGAAGATCCTTATCTCTCAGATAATTTGTGTGTCTTATTGGCGTGTATCTTTGTTCAAGACAGTTCTTACTTACATTGTGCTTTATTTCTTTATAAGTGAGGCTTCCTGAAAAGCTGAGATATGGCGGTGCCCATCTGAAGCTTTGCTGTTGCATGCTAAATTTCACAAACTACTGATAAACTTTTGAGATTTCCTTTTGAAGTTTCTGGATTTCTAAATCACACGAAGGACTATTGGATGGAAAATATATTCACAGTAATTTTATGTAGTTCTCAAATAGGTGATTTGAGTATATCGTTTAATTTTTTGAAAAATCTAAAAATATTTGAGGGAAATATTGTTATTTCTTTTTTGACACACATGTAAAAATTAGGGATAGGAAACAGAAGAATTTGCCATTGCACATCTGCTAAAATGTTTAAATTTCAAACCATAGCGTGGGTTTTCAAACTTATTTGCAAAGCCATATTCTTTATTACCATGCAGTATTTTATTGATTCTAAAAAACTCTACACCTCAAACATGGGTCCATGCCCATCAATCACCCTTCCCTAGTCATCAGGTTATACAGAAAGAGGAAGGAACATTCTGGGAAGAAAATTGTATACATTAAAAATTTCTGCACATTAATTTATCCAAACTCTGAAAAGTTATGAATTTTCCCACAGAATTATTGATTATGATATTCAGTTTCCATTATGGTTATATAGTTTTTGTGCTTTTGTCTTACAAAATGTGAATGAGTCCATTGATTTCTGAACACACTAAAAGTATACACTGTGCTTCTAGCTAGCCCTGTATTGGTGGGGGAGGCCCTTCTGCCTATGTATTGCTTTTATTGATTAATTCGTAAAGAAAATTGGGTTGGCCTATAGCATGTGAGGAGGAAGGCGGAAGTTAGGAGAAGCTATGGAGCCTCAGGAAATAGACAGTGTGAACTTTGCTGGTAGGCCACGACTACGGGGTGATAAACAGATTAATAGAAATGATTTAAATTTATATGTAAGAGTTAGCCAATAAGAAGCTAGAGCTAATGGGCCAAGCTGTGATTTAATTAATACAATTTCTGTGTGATTATTTTGGTTCTAATCTAGCAGGGAGGCTGGGAACCAACAAGTGGCATTTCCTCCAACACTGTATAGTTAGGCTTGTCCCACATCAGCTCTTCTTCCACGCAAAGTGCCAGAAATAATACCCATCTTTCTTTGCCAAGCAACTGTTTCATATTTTATTCCAGATATCATTACATACATTCTCATTTCAGGTACCAGTCATAAATATGCATCAGTATTTTATATACCACATAATTTTTATGCCAGCCTTGTATTATTCACCATTTAGAGTAATTTTCTGAGGTGATTTAAAATAATTTGGATTAAATATTCAATATAAAGCAATGTTGTTCTGTTTTCAGTAACACTGTGCAGAGTATAATCATTAGCCCCTGGACTCCATCCAATTTATCTTTCAGTTTTAATATAAATCATCTAAAAACAGCCCAGCGATATTTCAAACTAGATCATAAAACATTGCTTCATTAAGGTTTATTAAGTAGTTATAGAGTAACAAAGGAGTCTCAACTGGATTTTATTGTCATATATGCATAAATCTGGCATTTGTATACATTCAGCAGTTCATCAAAATAGTTTACTGTAACAAAGAAAATATTTAAGAAAAAATTTTATTAGGCTTTGGAAACTGTGGTGCCAAGAACTACAACATAGATTCAAGTACATATATCAAAGGCATTTAGATACCCCTCTTTGACCCAGTCATTTATTGATCTGATGTGGCCTGTCAACACCCCTCTTTGAATAATCACAGTATGGAACTTATATGTGGACCTTTGTTAAATATAGAGACAGAGGGTAAATGACCTTGGTTTGGAAAACGTGATTGTGGCAACTTAATAACATGGACTCATGAAAATCCATTTAGAATGGAGTCTAAGAATGAGATAATAAATTCAATCAAAGGGTTGATCCATTTTGAGTGACAGAGGTCCAGAAAACACATTTTCACAGACATTCTGTCTTTAAAAGTTTTGTTCACATACTAAGTTTTGATAAATATGACCACTACAATTAGTTCTTATTATAGTTGCAAATGCAGTGGCAAGATGCATAATGATCTATTAAATATTTTCTGAAACTCAGTAATGAAGTGATACATGAACTAGGTATTATTTACTTTGTTAATATCTCACAGTTCTTCACATCTGAATAACTAAATAATGATACGGTTTGCCATATGTTTCCATTTAATGAAGCCTTGTATTGATACTTAAATGCTTCATTAAGTCTTAAGCTGCCAAAATAAGTAGTTTTTCTCTTGTCATAAATGTGACATGGTTTAACTAAAAAGTCTTGTCATTTTAAAAATTAACAACACTTCTATTCTACACGTGTTATAAGCAACATCTCTCTCAATATTTAAGGTTTAGACAAAAGTATTTTTTAGGAATCTGACATAGTAGTTTGGGACTTTTGCACGCAATTTTCTTGTCAGTAGAAGGTTGTGTGAGCTGTTATCACTATCATTTCATCATAAACTAAACAAAGTTTATATGTAATTTTCAAAAGCTTCTTGAAGTGACATCTGTTTCATTAATAATAATAATAAGCTTAAAAGTCCTAGTCTATGCTGTAAACATCAAACAAAAAACTGTAATTTCAGCAAAATCATATTCGAGAGACATCTAGTTACCTTGAAAGTGACAAGCTCAGGAAACGATGAGCTCTGATTCACTGGAAGAACACGTGCTTTGGAACACTGGCATCAAACTTTGCCTTTCTGCAGCCTCAGTAAAATATCCAAGATTGCCTTCTGCCATAATAACCCTTTTGTGCATAATACAGGCAGGGTAGTTGATGTTTAGTTTGAAGAAAATTGGAGGTATGAGATTTTATATATAATTTCCTAGATTACATTTGATAGAAGAAAATTCAAGTATGTATAAATGAAAAGTTCATGGTTGATTCACCAAATATATAGTTGACAAAATAGTATATTTTCCAAAAGTGAGAAGAAACAAGACAGTCCTATGTTTTAATATCCAATCTCTGATACAGTCTTTAAGCATATAACAAATGTGATATATTATTATAAACATGGAATTAGTGTAAATAGCCAAAACCCCAAACCTCAGTTCCTTGTTTCTTGAGGGTAGTTCAATGAACTATTTTATTTTAGGTCCCCCCATTTTTTTAAAAAATATTGAACTACATATTCAATTTAACCTATACTAAGATTATATGTAAGTATGTACGTACCTTTTTCTCTTGTTCATGCATTTTAGCCCTAATAATGCATTGTAATATCAAGTAGCATTCTCATATAATAAATCTGTATAACTAGTAACATAATTCACTGTACAAGAAAAGAATACACAAGGGTTTGTGGGCTAATGTTTACCTAAACATTTTAAAATTCAAGCATCTGGCCAAATAAAAAGCACTGTAAGTATTTGACCAAACAAAATTAATTGCAGTTTGAATTTGGGCCCCACGACACCTTTTCTTATCCCTTGCCGTAGATCTCTCCATTAAAAAAACACTGACAATTAGTAGTTTTATAATACAAATCTAATTTCAATATTCTTTCAGGTTTATTATGCTTCAATATGACCTTATATATTGTGATTTTGTCTTGATTTTTATCTCCTTTAAATTTCTTCTTTTTGCATATCACCTATTCTTAAGTAGCCTAAATAGTAAAACAATGATTTGTCTTATTACTTTTTCTTTGGTTATGACACAATGCCCTGGCAAAACGATCTCAGGAAAAGTTTGGTTTGGTCTCACAATTCAAAGGTACAGTAAATCAGGGTATTGGAGTCAAGTGTCAGGAGCTGGAATCGAAGGCTCACATTTCATTTGTAGCTGCGAAGAGGGCAATATAAGCTAGCACTCAGCAAGCTATTTCCTCTTGTCATCTATGACCCAAGCTCAGGGAATGGTGCTACCCAATTTCAAACTTAATCTTTCACTTCAATAAACCCCAAGATAATCTGTTGCATGTATTTCCAGAAGCTATGCTAATCTAGGTAATCGACTCTAGATCCTGTGAACTTGATAATAAGGTTTAACCACCACATGATTTTATGTCCTTTCCTTTTAGTTACCCTATTTCCATACCAAGGGGTTTAACATTAACTTTTAGAAAAACAGCATTCATTTGGATTATCACCAATTTATTTTTCAGTAAGAATCAGTCATGTAAAGATCCCATAAGGGGCCCTCAATTACTTAACAGTGCTGTAATACAACCTGTCTTGTTGCTGATGTTGCTGCAACACCAGGAATTTGAAGGCTGAAAAAGACAAGCCACTGGATATTTACTTCAAGTTGTCTTTGGAGTTTTGGCAATTCTCTCAAAAAAAACTACAGCCCCAACCTTGCTGGTTGGGAACTTGGTTGAGTGAGGGGAACTTGCTGTACTGTATTTTAGGACCTTATTCCGGTGATTCTACTTTAGAAACATTTGTACAAGGTCTTGGTGACTCCATACATGCCCTTCTCAGTAGCACCAAAAGTCTTACCCAGACTACCCCAAATATAAAGAATCTGAGCCCCTGATCTACTGAGGCCTTGTTCATTCACTAGGCTCCAAAGCTGCCAGGGACCTGTGTTCACTTGATGTGCTCAGTGGCTACAAATTAAAATGCTTGACGTTAGACAGATTCTTGAGGGGACCATGAATAAGACTTCTTCCTGATTGAGAAGTGACTAAAGAGTAATTCTGAATGGGGGTGGGAGGAGAAGGAAGGGTGGAAGGAAAAAAGAAGGCGAGAAGGGGAGGAGGAGGAGACCTTGAGGGAACAGGAACATAGAGATGGAGGGAGAATTGAGATGAGATCAAGGAAAGAGATATTTTGATTGAGAGAGCCATTATGGGGCTAGCTAGAAACCTCGCTCTATAGAAATTCCCAGGAATCCACAAGGATGACCTCAGCTAAGACCCTAAGCAATAGAGGAGAGGGTTCCCAAACTGACTAAATATCTTAAATATCATCATACAACTTCCATCTAGCAACTCTGGAAACAGAGGCACAGACCCACATGGGAACATTGCGCTGAGCTCCCAAAGTCCAGTTGAAGAGTGGGAGAAGTGAGAGCAAAGAGGTCAAGACCATGGTGGGGACACCCACTGAAACAGCCTGCCTGAGCTAATGGGAACTCACCAACTTCAGCTGGACAGGAAAGGAACAAGCATAAGTCCAAAGTAGTCCCTCTGAAATTGGTTGACAGTTGTATGGCTGGGGCAGACTGAGGGGCCACTGGCAGTGGCACCAGATTTATCGCTGCTGCTTGTACTGGCTTTTTGGGAATCTATTCTCTGTGGATGGACACCTTGCTCAGCCTAGATATAGTAGGGAGGGCTTTGGACTTTCCCCAAAGCAATGTGCCTTCCTCTCTCTGTGTAGTGAATGGTGGGTTGAGTGGGGGGGTATATGGAGGGGATGGGAGGAGGGGAGGCAGTGGGAAATTTGATTTGGTATATATAATGAAAAAAGATAGTTTTTTGTAAAAAAAAAATAATGCTGACAAAAGTGACATCATTTCAACTGAGTTTTTCTCAGAATACCAGCATCTCGGTTTGACTTGAGAAATGATACCACTCACAAAGCTGGACTATTCAACTCGGCATAACTAGAATTTTCTCTATTTTTAGGGCAGACATATGGAATGCCACCAGATGGAGTTTAGTCCATTCAAAAGTGATGGAACAATATTTATCAGTTGTTAGTGGATGGCACTGAAGAATGGGTAATTTCTAGGGACACTTTCCCTTGTGGACATTGAAATCATGAAACAGCAAAGGTCTTTTTATGATTCTTCTTGTTTGAGTTATCTTCTCTTTATTTTCCCCGAACAATTTTAGTTCATTCTTTTCACTTTGTCAGTTCCACCCTTGAACATAGGGCAGGGGTCTTAGATGTCTCATCTGTTAAGCAAGTTTATCTATGCTTACTCACTTGTATCCACATAGGGTCCAATTGAAAAACTCTTACAAGGTAATACAAATCAAAACCACATAAAGGAATCACCTCACACCATGTAGAGCAGCTACTATCAAAAAGAGATAAGAGCTTGCAAGGATGTAGGGAAAAGGAACCCTTATATATTTTTGATGGGAATATAAGTTAGTATAGTTATTATGGGAAACAACATGTAGTTACTAAAAAGAAAAAATGAACCATATATTTGAGACACCAACTCCACTAACAGACAATTATTCTATTCAAAGAAGTAAAATCAATGCATCAAGGAAAAAGACCTATACACCTGTCTATTGATACACTGTTCTCATATCCATGAAATAGTAAGAACCAAAGTGCCTGTCAAATATTTAATGGATAAGAAAAATACTGTACTTATACACACGCAATGGCATGGACTAAATGAAATAATCCAGGCAAAGAAAGCCATTTTTTTTTAAATCTCACTATATGTGAATCCTAAAAAGTAACTAGGAGACAGTGGAGGAACACAGGCATTAGGAGAGATGGAAATGATCTGATCAGTGGACACTAAATTACATTGCATTAGGATTAACATCGTCTGGTGTGATGTTATAGAAAAGAATGATTGCAGAAAGTAAAAATGAAATGAGCAATTCAAAAAGTTAGAAGATCTCAGTTTCTTATTAAGAAATGATCAATGGAAGCAATGTCCAAGCATGATCAACTTGGTTTAATCATTTGTTGATGTATATGTACATTTTCAGGTCAAATGGCATACTATGCATATTTTATGATTTTGTGTGTCAGAAAAAATTAAATGTATATGATTTGCTAAATTCCTCTTCATTTCATAATATAATACTTAGTATTTTAATAAGTGAGTTTAGATTTAGAAAACCAGTTAATAGGAAGATAACTACCCTGTTCATTTTGTCACAACTGATGAACGATTGTTCCCAGGATTAGAACTCAGGCTTTTCTGAATTTAAATTCATTAAATGCAATATAGGAAAGCTCTGCCACTACAAACTCTTTAAGCACATCAGGTGACTTTGTGGAGACAAAAGCATACTCCATCTTACATTCTTTCAACCCAGTGCTCTGAGGTTTGGTCATATTGCATATGGTAATATTTTTTAATAGTTTAAATCCTTTCTTTATCATTCCAACAATTCAGTGAAATTGTCTAACATAATTCTCAAGTACTAACAATTATTATCTTTTCCAAGATTGTTAAATACTTTGAAAATATTTATTTAATAATGTTTTACAATGGAAAAGACATTAAAGAATTTCATTAATTGGRCAAAATAAAAAGGCTGCGATTAAGAAACTTCAGATTTATTTTTATTAATCCCTATTTTGTATTGTTAATTTCAGCAATGAGGAATTTTTAAAAAGAGATCTGAAATGAATAATTAACTACTCTATTTTCTTGATTCTGTGGTTTAAAAAATATGTTCTCAGCAACACAAATATTAATTAGATGCTAATTAATAATTTCACCCATGAAACATCTACAAAACAACTATGCAAATCTTTATAAACCAACTTGCACTCTGGTGCTGATTAGGCTATTATTATATTCAGGAACAATTCTGATGAATGCCTAAGAGTATGACCCAATGAAACAGAGTGAGAACTTAAAACTTTTTGTTTCTCTCTAGCTCATAATGAGAATTAGCTTTGCAAGATTTATATTTAAATTACATTTATATTTTATGATTTCATTTAGTCTTTGAGATTACGGTTGCCAATTTTATCTAGATTAATAGTTCACATGTTTGGTTCACGAATTCCTTAAGAATATAATAAAAGATATAAATCATTCAACAGTAAAAAATGCATTATTCATGCAAGAAAGTTCCATACAACATTAATTGTTCAAAAGCTTCTTGAAACTCATATCTTGATTTCCTGTGGTAACTGTTATATAAGTGAAAATCAGAAAATGAGACTTTGGTCCTAGATGAATATTAATGAGTATGCAATTGTCAACAATTTCATAGGGAAAAAATCTAATCATTGATCCATTAAATTTAAGAACTGACTTTTAAGGTACTGTCCAACTCTGAGAAGATAGATATTAAATTTAACTCATAGCTGCAGAAACATACTAATTACCTTTCTTTAAAACATACATTAACTGAAATTCCAGGTAAATTCTATCCTCAATAGTGTTTACCTTGGGAAACCATCTTATTACTCAGAGAAGAAGGCAAGCTCACACAACAGAGAAAAGCTTGCCCAAATAATTCAGAACTATTGTTACAGCTGGTTGCCAATCGTAGAGACTTTGAGTTATCTCATATTATGAAAACACTTTTCAAAAAGCTTGCTGAGCAAATGCTGAGATGCTTTGACTCACCACAGAAAGTGGGAAGCAGTGACACACCAATGCTGGGCAATACTGCAATTTATTATCTCAGTTGCAAAATGTGTGTTCTACAAGATGAGTCATGAATTTGAGATCCATGGTGTGTAAAATCTGGATTGCATGGAATTTCTAAACAGTTGTATCCCAAGAGTCAAAGAAATGAACTAAAAATAAGTAATTTCAAACAAATTTCATTTTCCTTCTTAGTAAGTTTACTAGTTAACTTGTGAAATTTTGCATTCGGCAAGGGGTTGGTTAGTATCTGTTGCATCAACTTGCTGAGAAGATAAAATGAAGTTATATTATTTATAGCCAGAAGCAAGTACCTCCTCTAGAATACTGTTGGCCTCTGTATTTGAATCTTCTTTAGTAGTGATACAATCGGATGAGTTCAATAATAACATAAATAACAGTCAAGCAGAGGAGAAAATTTAAAATTAACAGAAATATTGCCTATAAACACATTAGTAGGAGGGAAATTTGTCTGACTTTATCAAAATACATATATATTCAATAATAAAAATGCCAGTTTATGCTTAAATACATGTTGTCAATTATATTTAGATCAAGTCCAAACATCCAATCGCATAGTGGTCAAAGCAAGTGGTGTTTGGTATTCTGTGTGCTACAACACTAGGCACAAAATGTAGTCCCTCAGGGAGCTCACTGTTTCATGTTGCATACTCTAAGATAGCAAACAACAAGAATGTTCATGATTATAAAGAGTGGCTTCACAAATGCTATGCCATTTGTCCTTTCTTAGCAGATATCTGCTGAATGAATATGGTAAGAAGAATATGCTGGATAGTTTTACATCAGCTTGACACAGCCAACGTCACACGAAAAGGAGGAAATTTAATTTAAAAAAAAAAATCCCCCCAGAAGATCAGGTTGTAGGTAAATCTGTATAGCACTTTTTAAACTAGTGTGTAGAGGGATGTTCCAGCCCATTGTGGGTGGTGTTATCCCTGACTGGTGGCCCTGGGTTCTGTAAGAAAGCAGGCTGAACAAGCCTTGGGGAGCAATAAATGTGGAAGTATGAGCCAAATAAACCCTTTCTGCTCCACTTGCTTTTGGTCACAGTGATTCATCAAAGCAATAGCCACCCTAACTAAGACAAAGAGGTACTCTTTGCATGTAGCAGGGAGAGCATGAGGAAGCATGTTACATTTATAGAAATTCCAAATAAATTGAACAGAATAGAGAAAGTTAAATTAGGCAAAAATGAAAGACGTAACAGAGATGTTCATGTGTTCAAATGTAAACCGTAGATCCATTCAGTAGTGGACTTACTAGAACTAGATTTGGATTTAAGTTAATTTCTGTCCTGTGAAAGACACTCAACCAAATACCTTTGACTTAAGTTTAATTCACTATTCCAGATTTGTAAAGGAACTGAAATCCTTCCTCCCAGAGCATTGTTACTGTTGTCTTAAAGAGAGCTAAACTAAAGCTGGAAGAGACTAAGTCACTGGCTAAGGATTTGTGGAAAGCTCATTATAGAGAATGTAGAAAGCAGAGACAGCCATATGTAAAGTTTAGTTTGAAAGTACTGTTAGGATATTCAAATACATTTAGTCACCTGCAAGATGTTTTATGTGGGGTGTCTTTTTCCAAATCTCTTTTTCTTTTTCTGATTAAAAAGATCATATTTCTCTCTTTGGATAAACACATAACAAATTTAGGTCATCAGAAAAGCACATCCTGCCTCTTAAAATTGTTTCAAATTTTGGCACTGATGTCAGGAATCTCTCAAGTTTTGTACTAGAGACAATTCAGAGGTGTATTACCCAATTCATTTACCCCTGATACAGCATCAGCTGCCTCATCTGTACTCTGACTGTGGATATGTTTCAGGACCTTCAGTAATTGAAAGGAGCTATCATAATCCAAAAGTCCATAAAAAAGACAAAGGTTCAGTTCCAAACATATGTACTTTATTTTCATTTGTTCCTTCTTTATCATTTTTATTATTATTATTATTATTATTAAAAATTTCCATCTCCTCCACTCCTCCCAATTCTTTCCCCCTCCCCCTCCCCCTCCATTTCCAGTCCAAAGAGC
>LOEQ01014485.1:0-15968 GCA_001685075.1 Bramus lutescens | reverse complement strand
TTTTCTACTTCTTCTGGATTAGGGTATTCCAGTCTTCCTGTTGTAGGTTTGCTGTTTCCTGGTGTTATCTTGTTGGTTTTCAGTTTGTTGGAAGGATTCTTGCATTGACGCCTGCCCATCTCTTCCTGCAAATGCTCTCCAATGGATCTTCTGGTACAGGATCAGAACCCTTGCTGGTCAGGGACCTTCTCAATGGATCTTCTGGTACAGGATCAGAACCCTTGCTGGTCAGGGACCTTCTCAATGGATCTTCTGGTACAGGATCAGGGCCCCTTTCTGGCCAGGGCCCTCACAGACAAAGCAGACACCGGCCTACCTTGCTGCTGACAGGCTATTAAAACAAATGAACTCCTGCCTGGTTGGACACACCTCCAGGTCCCAGCACCCCAACAGGCTGAGCTGGGGGATCTACTGCCCTGAAGAAGGAAAAGGAGGAGTTGCCTCCATGCAAGCTGGGATGGGGTAAGAAGCTAGGGGCAGTAGCTGGGGATAGGAGCCCCTGCAGAATGAGCAGGATGTTTAGGGGCTTGGGGGATGTCTGCGCTCCATTTCCATGAGTGAGGAACACACTCACCCCTACCTCCAATGGATGTTCTGGTACAGGATTAGGCCCCTTGATGGCCAGGGGACCTTGCAGACAAAGGGTCTACCTTGCTGCTGGTGGGCTATTGAAACAAAAGAATTCCTGCCTGGTGAACTCACGACTGGGTCCCAGTGCCCAAACAGGCTGCTGGGGGATCTATGGCCTCTAAGAAGGGGAGGGAGGAGGTGTCTGAATGCAAACTGGGATTTGGTTGGAAGCTAGGGGCAGTAGCCAGGGTTAGGAGCCCCTGCAGAATGAGCAGGAAGTTTAGGTACTTGGGTGATATCTGTGCTCCGTTTCCACGGGTCAGGAACGCACTCACCCCTCTGATGGATGTTCTGGTACAGGATCAAGGCCCCTTGCTGTCCAGGGGACCTCACAGACAAAGGGTCTACCTTATTCCCGTTTTTTTTGGGGGGGGGGAAATCTTTTCCCAACCCTTTACTCTGAGGTAATGTCTGGTTTTGAGGTTGAGGTATGTTTCTTATATAGAACAGGAGGATGGATCCTGCCTTTGTATGCATTCTGCTAGCTTGTGTCTTTTTATAGATGAAATGAATCCATTGATATTAAAAGATATTCATTACCGGTGATTGTTAATTCTTGTTATTTTTTCAGTGATTGTGTTTGTGTGTTTCCCTTCATTGGGGTTTATTGGTGTGAAATTATCTGTTGCCTATGATTTTCTGGGTGCAATTAGCTTCCTTGGGTAGGTGTTTTCTTTCTAGTAATTTCTGTATGGCTGGATTCATGGATAAGTATTGTTTAATTTAGGTTTTGGCATGAGATATCGTATGTTATCCATCAATTGTTATTGAAAGTTTTGTTAGATATATTTTTCTTTTCTGTAATGTTCTCCCTTTCTGACAGAACAGTATTTATTTCTCTTTTTGACCTTTCTTCAGTAGAGGGAGGTACAACAAGCCAATCAGATCCTCCCTTACCATACCTGAATGTGAGCACATTGTTTCACCACAGAAAAAAAATTATTCTACTCTGTGATTATGTAGCATACTGTATATTCATTGGCAAAAGTTCTGTGAAAAAGTTATGGCAAGCTTGCTTTAAGGAAAACTAAGACCATTGGTAATGACTATAAATTGATTATTATCTGTCCCTAGAAATATTCATAGTGATTCCTCAATACTTTTGTTTACTTTGAAGATATATGAATAATTTGAGTATTTAAAACTATTTGAGCAATTTCATCATGGTAATGTCTAAAACTGTTAAAGTCATTGAATCATTCAGATAATAATAATGATAATAATAATAACAGCAATAATATCCATATTATATATAAAGCTGTTGATATTTCCATTACCCTGACCAACTGAAATGAAATACTTAACTAATTATCAAAGATTCAAAGATATTAGAAAATGAACATCAGCATCTATTATTGGTATCACCCACATGACCACACAGATTTTACTCTGAATGTTTACTTTGAAAGTCATATAATTTTACATATATTACATTTTTATAGAAAAAATATTAACAGTTTAAGAGCCACACACTAGTAACCTTTAAGTCACAGAAAGCTAATTATAGTTTTCTTTGAAAAAGGTTCAGTAGCTATGGAAATAGATTCTATGGCTATGCATATATATATACTAGCCAACTTTGAAAAACTTTTCATTCAGAATAGTGTGGTTTCTTGGTGTTAAGTTTCAAGTCTAGAGGTTGCTAGAAACACTTGTTTATGTGTCTCAGAAAAAAATAAAAACAAATCACAGCTAAGAACAATATTAAAAGCATGTAGAGTCAGAGAATTTCTTGATTACATTGGGGCAATTTATTTACGTATCCTTTTTGTTAGGCAGAGATCCTACGTTACAGAATGTTAAAGTGAACTTAGGACTGATGAAGATCTTAATATTCTTCTCAATATGACTAAACTTTAGACTGATTTCTTCCTAGTTTTATGATTCTGACCTCCCATTTCTTTGAGTATACACATCAGAAAATTGTAACATTTCAATCTTTTTCTGCCCCGTTGAGATGTGTACCTTCTTGCAAGCTTCACCACCTACAAGTATCTTTGAAAACCCTAGAATATACATTCAAAATAAAATTATCCAGAAATTTGGGCTTCCTTGTACCTAGTCTTCCTCAGTGGATGTCAGCCTGAGTTCACTGTGTGCCTACCAACACAGATGATTAATTTCATTGACTGCCCTTAGGTGATGTTCATTGTTTTCCATTGTTTCATAATACAAGCTTGTCTTGTACTTGCCGGAAGTTAAAAACCTATCTGTTGCAATACTTTTAAATAAATTCTTTTTAACCCCTCATTTTCAATTAAATAGTCCTACAGCATAATTTGATATTTTTCTCTGTTCTCCAATTCCTTCTAGATGTTTTCCTTCTCTTTGCCCATCCAACTTAATATTCTCTCTCTCTCTCTCTCTCTCTCACACACACACACACACACACTCACTCACACACATACACACACACACATGAAAGTAAAGCAAAGATTAAAAAATCATTTTACTCTAAGTCCTGCCATGAATTATGGTTGACATACTCAATATTAATCCAATAAAGAAAAGCATCTTTTTGTCCTTCCTAGCAGCTAACAGTTCAAATAACCTGATAAGAGGTGGGATTTTGTACCACTTCCTCTTTCCATGCAGGGATATTCTGTCTTGTACTTAGGCAGGTCTTGTTCATGCTTTCACAATACCTGTGAGTTCTTGTAGCTATCAACCATGTTGTATCTAGAAAATGCTATTTCCTTGCAGACATCCACCATGTCTGATGCTTAAAATCTTTTTTCTTCCCTTCTAATTAAATACCTGTAACCCAATAAACACAGTCCATCATATAAACAAATTTAAAAAAAAAACAAAATAAGGATATTTTTAAAAGATACAGAAATGGTCCTTAACAAAGACCAATATCCTTCATGATAAAACTCCTGGAGAGACTATACACATATCTCAACATAGTTAAGATATGTTAAAATATGATACTGCCAACATCATCAAAACGGATAGGAAGTCCAAGTATTTCTATGAAAATCAGGAACAAGACATTGATGCTCACTCCATCCACACATGTAAAACAATCAAAGAAACTTGATGGCAAACAGAAAATGAAAAAGTGAAAGTATCCTTACTAACAGTTGATATGATTTTATATATACAAAGACCACGAACACACAATCACGGAACTTCTACAGCTGAAATTAGTAACATTCTTTATAGAAAGAACAGACAAATAGACTGTAAATAAAAGCAAGCAAATATTGACTTTTAAGTAATTCAAAAATATCAACTTTACTCTTGGTATATATTTCATACATCTTGATAGTATTTTCTCTTTGATCATCTCAAACACCATACAACTACATAATAATCAAATTTTGATATGTCTTTGTGTATTCCATTTTAAAATAGCTTTTCTCCCCTCATCTAAAAGAAGTTATATGGATTTGTTCAGTGAAAGTAAATGTAAATTATAAATAAAAGCATGTTTTATAGCTAATTATATTAATTCATTAATTTAAATGACTCAGATTAACAGAAGATATTTTATATGCAGCCAATGTAGTTAGAAAGAAACATTGCATATTTTTCACTAATTTTAGGGTTTAAGTCTAAGTCACTGTATTTTTCAAATTTTTGGTTACCTTGCTGAATTCAATTTCATTAATAAATGCAAGAATACTACATTACTACCTGCTACGTTTTAATTGTTAAGCCTGTGATGGAGAGTGTAGTCTGCTAATTTATGTAAAATGCTCCAATTGCAGAGATAACTAACTCCTTTTAACATTTTGTCATTAATTAAAATAGATTTTTAATTATACCAAATGGTTTTGTAATTAGTAACATCTAGCTATTTAATCAGTGACCCCAAGCTTTCTAATTGACACAACACCTAAAAATTACTCAAAGCATGTTGTAGTGTTATCCCATGTCACCAAATTGTGTCTGTATCCCACTTGCTTTTACGTGGAAAAATTTGTGAAATCTCTCAAAGATTCTCTGTGACGGAATGTTTTTCATGCACCTCCAAGCTGCCACTGAATCTGCTAGTAAAACAGGGCTGAACAAAAAGAATTTGAACAGTAAGTTCCCATGCTTTGTAGAAGCCCTAGTTATAGAGGACCAAATACTTTATGTATCACATTATTTCATGGAAATCTATAAGTTGTAAACATTTAACAAACATTTTTTAATGACAAAAAATAGTAAATAATAAAAAGTTAAAATGTCCAGAACTTAAATTTTAAAAGAGCGAGGCTTAACAGGTCATAAAATTATTTCCAGCTTTGAGAAGTCTTAAGCAGGAGGATGATAAGGCCAGCATAGATAAAGAATTCAGTTTATGCCTTTCTGTAAGTTGTTACTCCACTAACTTCTGTAAGTTAGTCTTTCCAGGCTAAAACTTCCTCTGAGCGAATCTGGCTTACAGACAGCCTGTGACTCTATTTTGATGGTATACAGAGGGAGGATGATTCTGTAATTTGGTGGCCAAGTAAACAATACCATATGTCTGGCATTGCCCATGTTTCCCAGAATTTTAAATAACTTATTTCCAAAAGAAAAAAGTACATTATAAATTTACTGAAGAAAATTTGTATTATATAAGAACATGAAAGTATTAAAATCACACCACAAAAACCAGGCTGAAAATTTAATGAACCTATGGGACAAAGGATGTCTGTAAAGTTATCACAGAGTCCCCTCAAGAAAAAAATAAAGGACACAACAGTGTGAATGATGGGCCCCACCAAACTCTCATCAAACCATCTGGAGTTTGTATGAAGATACACACAGAAATTTTGACTATCCCATAAGTTTCTGTTAGGTTCTGTCCTCGCTACTGATATCAATTATACAAATTGTTTTCCATCATTCCATCAGTTCATCTGGTCTGGTACTGCCTCCATTTTTACTTGTCTGCTGGAACCTAATCTTGACCTGCACCTCTATTGCTTTCAGGATTCCACACTTCAATTCGGCAATTGGAACTAGCCCTGAAGCTTAGTCCAACTCTGACTCAACAGATTGACTCTAAAACAAATTTGCAAGAGGTGTTGCAATCTTATTACTGCTGAGAACTTTTATATTATTCACATTTAGTATGTTGTATTTATGTATTTTGGACTATGAATATTCATATATATGTATACAATACACACACATATATGTGTGTGTGTGTCTGTCTGTCTGTGTATGTATGTATGTGTGTATAAACAATAAGAATGAAAACAGAGGCCATGATTTTGAAAGAATCAATGAGGCGCACATGAAGGTGTTTGTAGGAGGAAAGAGAAAAGCAAAATTATGTAATTTTACACTAATCTCAAAAGTGAAAGAAATAATTAAAATATATCTATTTTTAAAGAATTGCATACATTTTAATCATATCCTTTTCCCTCTCTGAACTCCTCCCAGATATCTATGCCTTTAGGAATCATGACCTTTCTCCTGGGCACACAGAATGAAATCTAATTTGTGTTGAATAACTTCTGTTGAGGATTGCCTTTCCTTGAAGTTGACTGATAGATCAGTGTCACTTGACTGAAGAAATCTGAGATTCCCTTCCCGAGCAGCCATCAGTTGCAGATAGCTTCTTGTCTAGAGGTAGAGCTTTGTGCCCACTTTCCCTCCTCTGAACTCAGGTTTTATCTGCTTGAACTTGTGTTGACCTTATGCATGCTGAAACTTTCACATCAAAACAAAGCTAAACAAAATTTTCTCTACCTTCAGCCTTTAATAATGCCTCTTGGAAATTACTTAAACTTTACCACACCCTCTTCAATTTCTGGAATTACTCTGTAATCTACATGTAACATGTATGTGGAACTGTAGTTTGCCTCACTAATCATACAAGTTTGAAAATTGAAAATTAGTTCCCTCAGTTTTGTAAACACACCTAAATGGTGATTCTTTTGCTTTATTGTTTTAATTTTTTTCTGATAAATTTCTTTGGTCTTCAATTCACTATTTTTATGTCATAGTAATGACTATTATAGGACATAATATGTATTAAAGTATGTTAATCTCAGAAAAGTGTATAGCAAATTCTTATGCAGAAATGAAATATGCATTTAATAAGACTTTCATTGAACAAATAGGAACATTTTAAATTATTAATACTCTTAACATAATTGTAGGTACTGTAAGGATGTTAATATTTAGCTAACTTGTTCTGGAAACTTTATTTGTATTGCTTAATATTTTTTGTTATCTGTGATTTGTTCTTTACAACAAAATTTAACTGTGATGAATACTTTATTAACTTAGAAATAGCATATCCATGTGCATGCATGTGCCCAGAAAGTATGATATTATGCTTGTTAAAATGATCCATCAGTTGGAACCTTTGGACTATCAAGTTTAGTGTAAAAGGTGGTAAGTACCCAAATCTGAAAATACTGGCTTTTAAAGCACACAAGGGAAGCTGTGAAATTTGGCTTCCAGGTGGGAGAACTGCAATTCAAATATTTATCAGCCCAGCTTCCTAACCTCTGAAACTTTAAAGGAGTGTTGTGCTATTTAATGTGTCTATTTTCCTCAGTGGGGAAGTACATTCTGCTATCATTGAAACTCAAAATTTCTTACAAAATTCCTTTTTGTGCCTAGTATAAGTCTGAAATACACACAATTATTAAAGAATATGTGACGCAAGAGACCAATCTTTGGATATAAAGAATTGTTTCTTTTATGTGGAAAAATATTTTAAAAGAATCACTGAACCTATGTCACCATGCTAAGTTTTTGTCTTAGTATAAGTGTTTTTCCATTCATTAATCATGAAGACAGATATTAATAACTAAGATTATTTCTAGCCATTTTATGCTTTAAAAATATTTGAATGATTCTTCAAGTATTACCTGATTATATCCATCATCAGATAAGATGTAAGTAAGCATAACTCAACATTCTCAAAGATGCTGTCTCTAAAGTGTGCTTTCTCCTATAAATTATTAAAATAACATATGTAACTGGCTACAAATATGGATTATTAACTATCCCACCTTGAATCATAAATGTTTTCTCATGTTTCATACTTAAATTGTGTAGGAGAACTCAAAACATAATTGAGAATTTTCTGGAGACCTTGCTTCAGAAGAGTTCATGGACCTGGGGTGAATATGTTGTCAGCACCAAGACCACCTGTTGTCCTTCAAGTCTTCAATAAAGTAACCCCAGGCAGCTTGAGCCTTTTGATTTACACAGCTCCACTGGTTTGCATGAACAGTTTTACAGTTTTCACTTCTTAAGTTTCTAGAAGCAGTTACAATAATTACCACTTTTACCCCATCTCTTCCTCCTTCTGCACTCAATTCTCCATATATAGACATTAGCTTTTTCACCTGTACATTTATCATCAGAAATATAACCATGGGACTTTTCTAACTAGGCTAGAACATTATGACCAGTTGGCAGCATATATATAGGGTTACAGCATCCTGCAGGGTGAGAGACAGTTTTGTCTCTTTTGGTTAATATTTACATCCGGTAGCATCTGGGTTCTCAGGATCAATTCAATAGCCAGAGATGAATAAATACAATCTATTATTTATATTATTATATCTTCTCTGGGCTCATGCCTATTTTTTTCCCATTTATCCTAAAGGCAACATATCTGGAAACTTAGTCTTAAGAGTTACCATTGCTTGTCCTTTATCTTTTTGAGATAATGGCACCATTATTAGAAATGAGGAAAAAGTGGGTTACTATGATTGTTTTACTCTCTGTTCCTCAACTGTCCCAATTAACTCTTGATATCATCTATTTAATATCATTTCTCTAAACTTCTTATGGGTAAAATCATTATTCCCAACAGTCATCCAATGAGGTAAGATTAAACCTTATGACTTACTGTGACTCCTTCAGGCCTGTACAGTTAGCATAGTGGAAGCAATGGGAGCACATGTACACACACTCATGGGGTCATGCCCCAAATTTTGCAACAAACTGTTAGCAGGAATTTACTAAGTGGGTGAGATTCTCCAGGGGTCTTTCCACAAGGAGAGCTTCTTGTGCTATTTTCAGGTGTTTCCTCAAAGAAGTCACATGGCTTCCACCAAAAAATTCTGGGCAGTTCAAAGAAGAGATTTTATAAAAAAAATAATACAATTCAACTAATAAAAATATTATTTTAAAATTTGAGAGTTAGCATTTAAGACTATTTAAAACCAAATAAGGGTCACTAGCTTTTGGAAGTAATATAATGCATTATGTTAGATAATATAAAATAAAACAAGTCATTATTTTTGTTCTTATTGAGTCATTTTTTAAAAATTATTCAGATGAATAAACATGTAAAAGCAGTGATAAATGTCTTAATTAAATATTTTATTCATAAGTTATGAATTTGTTCTACAATTCTAGAGGACATTAGCTTTTTAATTTGTTTCCTTCAGACATTATGCTTTCTGGGTTAAAAAGGGGAACTTTATTTTTTGCAAAATATTCTTAAATATGAAGCACTGTTATTTTTATCCATCACCATTATTTGTTATCAAAACTTACAGATATAGCTCATTTTTTCCCTTTCTGTGCAGTGGAACTCCTACTTTGGTCAAGGCCCATGTACCAATGAAGCTAGAACATTTGAGAAAATCTATATGCAATTTTAAAGAAGCAGAAAAGACACTTTACTAATATATAAGGATTTAATTTCCCAACCCTCAGTTAGTATTTGTATCTCTGTTCACATGAGAAGATATTAAATTTGTTATCCTTTTGTTACTAGCTTTGATGAGTGTGTTTGAGAGGGTCAGACCCAGCCTCCACATTGTACTGATGGTCTGACTTTGGAGGAATCGAATGCAGTGTAATGTATCACAACAGTTTGAAATGAAATACCAGGAGTCTGAAGGTAAATTTTCCAGGCGTACTAACACCAATTGAAATAACTCACTCTTGACTGCTGCTGCAGAAAGTGTCAGTCTGCACCTCAGACTATAGCCATCAAGCACTTTGTCCTGGTGGCCTGTAGCAGACACACAGAGATTCCAAATTAAAAAAGAAGTAAATGCATTTCAGTGAGGAGACTCAGTCTTTGAACAATTTCTGAGTCTCTACTTTTTTTTCACTAAAATTTCCTGTTTCAAAACCAGAAAATGTTTCTGTTTGTTAAATTGGGTTTCTGTATCTGCTGCACTGTACTATTTTTTTTGCTTGTTTTCTATTAAAAAACTAGATACGTATTTGTATATTTTCATTATTTAACCACAAAAAAATAAAATTAGGAAATATTTTAGATAAATTGGGTATGCATTTGAAATTTCATAATAAAATTTTAAAAGGTAAAATTGCTATTTCTAATTGTATTATAAATTAGTGTCTTTAAGATTCAGCCAGATCACTGGTTTCTTTCCAAAATGTAAAAATTACACTTCTTCAAAAAAATGAAAATTCCACTCTTTATAATTGGCTTCTGGAGGAAAAAAGAAAGAGAGAGAGAATATTAAACAGTAGTTACCCAGAATTTGCTCTCTCTGGAGCTACCTTTTACTGGCCCTTGAAAGCCAATTATGCACAAATCTTTCTAAGTCCCTGATCGATGGTGTCACTTTAATGGCTTAGTAGGACACAGTAAAAGTATTTACAGAACTGCAATTGCCAACATGCCAACTTCCTCTAGCGTCTCAAACTGTGTAATCATTTACTAGTTTATGTCTAGGATTGTAAACACCTAAACTCATAGTCATGTAAGAACCAATCAGGTTCTTCAGGAGATTAATATGATGGAAGACAGAAAGTAATTTTTTAACTCCTTTCCAGCCTTGCAGTCAGATGACAAATTATAATGCAAGCAAGTTTTAGACCAGGTTCTGACAAGTGCCTGTGCACAATGTGGAAGAAGTGAGATGATCACATGATCTTTTCTCCTAGGCTCAGTAAGACTCTTTACTGTATATGCAGATACTCCATCGTGATTCTTTTAAATACTCACTTTCATTTGGATACATGAATATGGAATATTTAATCCAACTCCAGTAAGTTATTTGCATTTGCAAAATTTATTCTGAAAATTGTTGAAAAATCACAATCAAATGTACCACTCTGAAAAGTACTAATTTCCAGACCATGCTAGATTATTACATCTACTGCATCCAAGAAGCCCGGTGATAAAACATTTTCTAGTAAATCACATATTTAAACATTATCTATCCCAATATTTTGTGAGCCATAATAATTAGCAACTTTCTATATAGAAATTTTTATAATATTTTCAGTACTCATACAGCAGCTTTTGGAACATGGTTTCTGTTTAGAGTGTAATGAACTATAGATTAAACTTGGTGTTATAAATATACTAAACCTTCAATCAAATAAAAATAGAGGAAATCATCAGGTATACCACATGTCATATTTCTAAACAAAGAAATATAATATTTCTGTCTGTTGGGAGACAATTCTGCCCTTTGTTTCTGTGTGTCATACCAGCTTTTGCTCTTATAGGATCTTGTTACTGGTACTTGGACTCTGAATAGTCTTAGAAAACAAAGATATTGACTTACCCTATGAGTGAGAACACTTTTGCTCCTGATTTGGATAATAAATGAAGGGTCGCTTTTTAAGTCAATTTTATCTGATGTTTCCTAATAAAATTGGGGATTTGATAATCTCAAGTTTCTGAAGTTGTGATACAAACCAATTGTAGATGAAATATTGAACTTGTATTCTCCTTGTGGACTTGAAATCCAAGAATCTCATGGTGCCGATTTATTCCACAAATGAGAAGGCACTGGATATCTTCCCTTGTGTTACTTTTCAGTTTGTATCCATGAAATAGAGAAAGCTAAATTATTAACCTGTAAAGTGTCCAATATGTTGGAACCTTCAAGAGTCAGGGCACCAGACAGATAAGTACATAACTCTTTCTTAGAAATTATAATCAACCATCAACATTTACAGATAACACACTAGAAAATTTAGTACAAATTAATTCACTGTCTTTGTTAATAACTTAATTTCTGAGCATGGTATTACAAATTTATTATTGTGTTATAAGTTAATTATTTCTCATTTTTGGGATATATTGTAAATAAAGATAATTTATAATCTACTACTATATGTAAGAGCACCTTTATTATTACATTACACACACTAAATGAAAAACTATTTTAAAATGTGCTAGAACTTTTTTACTTTAAACTTTTTACTTGAAAATATTTGTTTATCAAAATATATTGGTCTCACCAGATTTAATTTATAGTTGTTGAATTTGACTAAACTTTATTGCTTTTATTTTTAGATTCTGTTTTATTTGAGAATGTCATACTTGCATGTAATGTATTTTGATCAAATACATCCTATACTCTCTCATTTAAATCTCTATATCTCTCCCAATATTTCCCCTATAATTTAATCTGATTTTTTGAGATTATAGTGTTATTACAATTCTCCCTTTGATTTTCTCCTTCCAAACACTCCAATTTGTTATTCCCTGGTTTCCCTAAAATTTATAGCCTTCTTCTTCATTAATTGTTATTGCATTTATATATGTAAATAACTACATATTCCCAAATGTAACTTATTCAGTCCATGTAAGGTCACTTGTACATATGTTTTCAGAACAGCGCTTTTGGAACTTGACAAATTATTCATGTGATCTTCTATAAAACATTAATTTACTGACAACTCAGTGTTGTCTATATGTATAGTTTTATAGGACTATGCACTGGAACATGGGGAGCCTCTTAGAGGTCACATCTCACTTTTGTGGTAGTCATAACTTGTCAATAACTATTTCCTCATCCACCTTGAGGATTTGGCTAGCGTGATTTTGTGCAAAAATTATGGTGTAGTCACAGCCACTGTGAGTTCTAGCATTCAGCCTTGTTATTTCTTGCAAAATATGACCCTGTTATAATTGTAACTTCCCAATTGTTTCTTATTCTTCCTTCAATATTTCTGCCCTCTGTTCAGTAATGATACCTGTGCTGAGAGCAAAGAGAAGAGGGGCTATCCTGCAGATGTCAGTTTAGAGTAAAGTATTTCACAGTCTCATGTCTATGCACTTTGACCATTTATCTCTTCTATTAATCACCATCTTCTGCAAAAATACACAAATTTAAAATCTGTCACATCAACCTAGGAAAAATCAAATACTTTTGTTTTGCTAAATAATTAGAAGTGTAATGATTCCTAACAGTATTCTCTAATATTTCTATATCATTATCTTCTTCAGCCATTTTGGCATCAATTTCTAGACTAGTAAGGGCTATTATTGCTGTGATGGAACATTATGCACAACTAAAGCAAGAAGGAGAAGAAAGAATTTATTGGACTTATGTTTCCAAATCACTGTTCACTTCTGAAGAAATAGATTAGTTAATTCTTACATCTGTACTGCATTTGAGTCTTTAAAATGCAATGTTTTTATTTTGCAGTCACTGAAACTTAGAAAAAACAATTAAAGTCAACTTATAAAGAAAATGTAGTTTGAATTTATTTAAACTTGCAAGGTAGATTAATCTCTTATGGAAGTCCATTAATAAAATCAAGGAAACCATAGAGAGAAATTTTATATACTGATTAAAAGGTATTTAACTAACAAAGAATAATTAGAAAATTCTCAGGATATAAAGAATTTGTCAGTGGTGTGCTCAGGGGGGTCAACAATGAATAGTACAAGTCAATGTCTACTTAAGACTGGTATAACCAGGAGGGAAATTCATGCTCTGGTTACTTGACACCTCTTAAGATGTTCAAAAATACTTAAAATGCTAAAATATTTGATTTCAGGTTAGAAAATAGAATACAAGCCAAGAGTAAAGTATGCCACATTAAAATGATCAGCTTAAGCTATTTATATCCATTTGTAAGTTGTAAATTACTTGTAACCTTTCAGAAAATTGTCTTGAATCATCTCAAGAAATTTCAATCATGACATTTTAAAGTGAAATACAACTCAGTTAGATTAGCCGTCCAAAGTCTGGACAGTTCATCTTTCACCATAACAGACATGACCAAATAATGTGAGACTGGTTGGGTCTAATAGATGAGTGCTCATTTCTCTACTTTATGCCTAGTGTATGACCAAAATGGGTATTCTCTTTTCAGAATAAGAACAACAAAACATTTATTTATGCAAAAAATATCACTAGTTATTTAGAAATTAATGTACCTTATGATAATTTTTAATATTACATAACTAACTACTTTCATTTTAAGGGACACCTTGAGTTTATGTAGACTTGAAAAATATTTTGTTACCAAAAGATAGGGAAGGGTAGGTGTCTTGTAAATATGCAAGTTACATTGCTATAGCCATAAGAAACATGCAAAAAGGCATGGTTTCTTTAAAAATATTGGCAGGCTTCTGTATTATGAGATTAAATTATTAATCACAACTATGACTTTCTATAATTTGAATTAAAATTTACTTAATGAAAGAGATGGTTGGAATGGTCAGGCATTTTGGAGTCAGTTGGCAACCTGATGGAAGGGTAACTCCCACAAATCTACAAGGATAACCCCAGCTAAGACTAGCAATTGAGGATAAGTAGGCTGGACTTGCCATCTCCTGTGATCAGTTTAGTGATCACCCCAATTATGATCAAGAGACTTTATCCAGTAACTGATAGAAACAGATGGAGAGACCAGACCCACAGTCAAGCATTAGGCAGAGTGATGGGAATCTTGCTAAGGAGTAGATAGAAGGACTTTAGGAGCCAGAAGATGTTGACAGACTGCCCCATCTCAAATAACCACTCTGAGGCTTATAGCAATTGTAAATGTTTGGCTGAGAGTTCAGACTTGTTACTAACGAACTCTTAGATTAATATTTATCCACATTTCTTATCTAAGCTTTGTCATGAAGCTCATGACTTGTTACCATATTTTCTGCGTGCCCTAAGTCCTCAGCAGCTGACTGGCATCTCCTCTGATTCTACCCTTCATCACCCCAGCATTTTTTTGGTTCAAGCTGTCTTGATCCAACAGTTATTTGTCAATCAATTCTTTTATTAAAAAATGAGAGCAATAAAAATTTACACTGTACAAAAAGAGTGTGTCACAGCAATAGGGGTCACTGACATCACAAGAAAACCTACAAAACAACTAATCTGACTCTTAGGAACTCATAGAGTCTTAGCCAACAAACAGGGATTCTGCATGGGACTGACCTAGACCCTCGTCATATACGTGACAATTGTGTAGCTTGATCTACTTGTGGGAATCCCAGCAGTGGGAACAGTCAACGTCTCTCAAATTTTGGCCCATTCTTGGGAACAATTTCTAATACAGCATTGTCTTAACAGCCTTACTACAAGGGGAGGTACTAAGTGATAATAGCAAATTGATATGCCATGCTTTGCTGATACCCATTGGAGGCCTGTGCCTAAGAAGATGAGTGAATTGAGGCATGGGGTAGGGATGCAGGGGTGGTAGGGTTTTGGGTAAGGGAATGGTATGAGAAGAGGAAGGGAAAATTGTGGTCAGGATTTAAAATAAATTAATTAAGCTGTATGGGTGCTGGGACCAGGGGTGAGTTCAACCAGGCGGGAGTCCCTTTGTTTCAATAGCCTGCTGGCAGCAAGGCAGACCCTTTCTCTGCGAGGTCCCCTGACCAGCAAGGGGCACTGATCCTGCAGCAGAATATCCATCAGAGGGGTGAGTGCATTCCTTACCTGTGTAAAAGGAACACGGATATCGCCCAACCCCCTAAACTTCCTGCTCATTTTGCAAGGGCTCCTAACACTGGCTACTGTCCTTAGCTTCCTACCCCATCCCAGCTTGCATTCAGGCACCTCCTCCCTTCCCTTCGTCTGGGCAAAAGATCCCCCAGCTCAGCCTGTTTGGGCACTGGGACCAGGAGTGAATTCAACCAGGCAGGAGTCCCTTTGTTTCAATAGCCTGCTGGCAGCAAGGCAGACCCTTTGTCTGCAAGGTCCCCTGACCAGCAAGGGGCACTGATCCTGCAGCAGACCATCCATCAGTGGGGTGAGTGCATTCCTGAACCGTGAAAACATCATCAATAGCCTGCCAGCAGCGAGGTAAGCCTCTTCTCTGCTTTGTTTGTGAGGGTCCTGGCCAGAAAGGGGCCCTGATTCTGTACCAGAAGATCCATTGGAGTGATTCCTAACCAACAAGGAGCCTTCATTCTGTACCAGATGATCCATCAGAGAGCATTTGTAGGCAGAGATGGGGAGGGGCCAAAGCAAGAATTCTTCCAACAATCTGAAAACCAACATGACAACACCAGAACCCAGCAAACCTACAACAGGAAAACTGGAATACTCTAATCCAGAAGAAGTAGAAAAGACTGATATTACGAAAGCAAAAGAAGCCCTTAAAGAGGATATGAAGAATTTCCTTGAAGAAATGGATGAGAAAAATGACAAAAAGTTTGAAGAAATGAGTAAATTTGTAAAAGATACCATAGGAAACCAAGAAAAAAC
>LOEQ01014481.1:7053-17894 GCA_001685075.1 Bramus lutescens | reverse complement strand
GTGTGTGTGTGTGTGTGTGTATAGTGTGTATCCTGCTGAGTCAATTCAGTATTGATCATATGTATATTTATTGCTGACCATCGGGGAGTGGACAACCTACTGGGGTATTCACCACTGAAGAAGCACTGAGTCTCTGTTTATCAGCCTCCATTCATTTACAGTAGCTCTTCATCTAGGGGTGGGGCCTTGTGAGATACCCCTATCCATGTTGGCTTGCCAGTCTTGTTTAGGTGGCCATATTGTTAGGATTTCATGGAAGCCACTTTCCATCATATAAAGAAATGCAATCTCCTAACACCCTACTCCTCTGGGACTTAAAAAGCAAGGACTCTAGGTATAGTGACACCCCACCCCCAACCCTCAGACCCTCAGTCCTAGTCCTTCCCAAGAGGATCCTTTCTACCTCCATCCGTTCCACTTACCCTGAGAATAGAGAACATTCTATCCATGAAGGAGTCTCGATTATATGAAATCATGAGCATCATCAATTAACACAGACAGAAGCAAAGGTAACCCCATAATGAGAGGAAGCAAGGATAATCCCATAATGAGGGTAATCAAGAGTTTCGGAACTGAGAGGTCAGAGTAGCCAACAGCCCAGCTCCAACAGGTAGGTTTGCCATTGGTTGCATGCACTGTAGGGAATCGGGGTGTCTAGGATGGGGTAGGCTCACTGAGGGTAATACTGCAGAAGAGAAATCTCTACCTTGAGAGAACAGGGACTCAGTGGCTTTTTTGACTTTACTCCACTATGATAGTAAAGGCATTAAATTCAGCAAAACAAGAAAACTTAAGAATAGAAATTAACTTGCTTTTTCAAGTTTATCAGAAAGCCAACTGTAGACATTAAAAGTCTTATGCTCGGTTGGCAGTTATTCTTTGCTCTTCGGGGCTTGCTGTTGCCATGGGAACATGGCTCTGTAACTGGAGTACCTGACATCCTTTCAATTAGCTGCTGGTTTGACTCCAGAGGGTTATAAACTGTCTTCCTGCTTTGGTAATGAAATGCTTGCTGTAGTTGGATGTGATTTGTACAAAGAAATGTGTCACCATTCTTTTCTTCATCATGATTTTCTTTTTCTGGCTTTGAAGTATACTTTGCCTCTTTTCTCCTGGATTTTCACATATGCAATAAGATTTTTGCTGAAAATGTCTAGTATTAGTGCACCATAATAATATTTTTGTATAGTTTTATAGCTTAGAAATGTAGTCAGACTTTTTGTTGGGGCCATTGGCTCTCCGGTAAGGATGCAGAGATGTATTAATTAGAAAAGCTCAGTCGGTAGCTTAGGCTTGTTTCTAGCTACCTCTTAGAACTTAAATTAACCCATATCTCTTACTCTGCACTCTTTCACATGGTTTGGTTACCTCTACTTTGTAATGCCCATGTTGCTTGCTCTGCATCCTCTAGCGTGGTCTTCACCTTTTTCTTCCCAGCATCCTCTCTGCCCTATAAATCTTGCCTAGCTATTGGCATTCAGCTTTTTGTTAAACCAATCTGAGTGACACATCTTCACAGTATATAAAATGATTAGTTCACAACACAGAAGCTTAACAAAATTATTGCCTGGGTAAAATCGAAGAGTGTGCAGATGGGTTTTTAGGATCACTTAGAGGAGTTGCCCTTTTGTTATTGTTTGGTTTTTTGAGACAAGGTTTCTCTGTGAAGCCCTGCTGTCCTCAGACTCAGAAACCTGCCTGCCTTTGCCTCCCAAATGCTGGGATTAAAGATCACCATCACACAGTGAGATTCTCATTCTTTAAGGCAGTTGGCAGAATTCAGTTCTCCCCCCTCCTGTGTATGTGTGTACATGCTTGCACGTGTGTGCAGACACACAGTCAAGTGTATATGCATACCTATGGAGGCCAGAGAACAATCTCGAGTGTCATTCCCCAGGTGCTAGCCATCATGCATGTTTGAGACAGAGTTGCTCTCTATCCTGAGGTTTACCAGTAGACTAAACTGGCTGGCCAGGGTTCCCGGGGTATCCTCCCATCTCCATGTCCCAAGCTCTCTGGTTACAGAGTCTGTGAACACACATAGCTTTTTACATAGGTTCTGGAGGTCAAACTCTAATCGTTGTGTTTGTAAGGAAAGGACTTTATCAACTGAACCTCTCTCCAGGCCCAGAATTCAGAGCCTCGATGGTGAGTGAAAAACAAACAAAACCGTATGAAACCGCTGTGCTAGTCAGGGTTTCCCACGGTATTGGTTAGTGTTTCTATGGCTGTGATGAAATACCATGACCAAAAACAAGGTGAGGAGGAAAAGGCTCATTTGGCTTACGCTTCTATATCTTAGTTCATGGTTTAAAAGATGTCAGAACATGAACTCAAAAAGGCAGGAGCTAATGCCGCAGAGGGTTGCCGATTACTGGCTTTTTCTTCATGGCTTGTTTAGCCTGCTTCCTTATAGAACCCCAGGCCACCAACTCAGGGATGACACCACCTACAGTGGGCTGGGCCCTCCCCATCAATCACTAATTAGGAAAACGCCCCACAGTTGGATCTTATAAAAGCATTTTCTCAGATAAAGTTACCTCCTTTCAGATGACTCTAGCTTGTGCCAAGTTGACACAAAACGTGTAGAACTAATCCTTGTCAAGTTGACAAACGAACATATCACTGCTAAGTCATAACCTTTCCTTTCTTGTTGGTCCCCAAGATCACACATTAGCATCAATATCACAATATAAAACATTTTACAAGCTTCAAGGGTCCCACAGTCTTGGCAATTTCAAACACTTCAAAATTCAATCTCTTTTCAAATCCACAGTGTCTTTTAAATCCTAAAATCTCTTTAAAAATTCAAACTCTCAACTATGGGCTCCTATAAAACAAAAAAACAATGTTTTCTTCAAGAAAGAACCAAAGCACACCATTTTCTATCTGAACAAAGCAAAACCGAACTCCAAAAGTATAAATTGCTCAATGTCCAATGTCTGGGATCCACTCAGCAAGCTCCTGCAAAGGGCTTGGGTCACTTCTTTAGCTCTGCCCTCTGCAGCACACACAGCTGTCTTCCAGGCTCCAGCAGGCTCCACTCCACTGTGCTGTTCTTGGTGGTCATCCCACCATAACTGGGCATCTCTAAAGATGCTGAGGTTTCTTGCTGCAACCTCACTGAAATTTCAGCAATAGTCTCTCCTGGGCTCTCTTCAGGGACTGCAGCTTGGCCACACAGTGCCAAGCCTCAGCTTCTCTCCATGACCCCTTCATGCCTTCAAAGCCAGCATCACCTGAGTGGTTCTTACACTATCAAAGATGGTTACCATTGTGCGACAGCTTGGTTGCTTCTAGGGCATGTCTTCTGTGTGCTCACCCTCAGGAAACACTTTCTAGAAGATTTCACCTCAGTGATGCTGATCTCTTTTTACCACAGTTGATTCTTCAGGCCTGGCTCACCAGCATTCATTGTCCCAGAAAAACAAAGGTTTTCCTTAATGGTTCTGGTCTCTTGTTAATCACAGCTGATGCTTGGGATCCATCTGACACCACAGATTCTTCACACAAATGACCTGGTAGAGTCTTTGTTTTCCTCTGAAACTTCTCAAATAAGGCCTCCCTCACAACACTGCTCTCAACATTCACTTCTTCCAAGCTCCTACAGAACAGCTTACCGAACTTTCAACACTCTGTGGCTTTTCTAGCCCAGGTTCTAGTTAGGGTTTCTATTGGTATAATGAATCACCATGACCAAAAGAGGGAGAGAAAAGTATTTATTTGGTTACACTTCCACATCTTAGTCCGTGATAGAAGGCAGTCAGGACAGGAACTAAAACAGGGCAGGAAACTGGAGGCAGGAATCAGAGGCCATGGAGGAGTGTTGCCTTGTGATTTGTTCCTCATGACTTGCTTATCCTGCTTTCGTATAACACCCAGGACAACCAGCCCAAGGATAACATCACCCACAACAGTCCAGGCCCTCCCCCATTAACCACTAATTAAGAAAATGCCCTGCAGGCAAGAAAGGCATTTTCTCAATTGAGTTTCTGTCTTTTCAGGTGATTCTAGCTTGTGTCAACTTGAAATAAAACCGTCCAGGACAACCACCAAAAGGAAGAGTGTCTTTTCTACCATGTTTCATTAACACACGTCACTATGGGTCACATCTGAATCTCTGAATGTGATTCTAGAGCAGAATTTAATGCGTGTGTAGAAATGCATCAGACATAGGCATAGCACACGTCTTTTTATTCATTGTAGACTTTCCACTTTCATTTCTTACTGTATGTAAAATGTTTTGGTGAATATGTGTGTCTACTTATATCTAGGCATCTATTTATCTACTTAACATAAATTCCATGAATCAGAGAAGGACAAAAGCATAAAAATCTTCCACTCCTTGATGGCTACTCCCAGGATCTCAGAAAGTTGACAAATTCCCCCTACCTCACAAGCAGCTTCCTCTCACGTGGACTTGACCTTATATAGTTATAGTTATAGTTATAGTTTCTCAGTCATAAAGCAGCATTTCCAACCCTTCACATGTTTCAGTTTCTCAAATATGAGTGTTTTACATGGCTTCTTTTTATTTTTCACATTATCTCTTAATGCCTAATTCTTCACACACACACACACACACACACACACACACCTATACTTTTCTTTACACAGGGACTCACTAGGTAACATTTTTAAACTGTTGGGAATACTCCTACCTCAGCCTCTTAGTGCTGGAGTTACAGACATGTGATACCATGCCTGGCTTAATGTTTGGTTCTTAATTCAACGAGTGAGCATCTCTCTCCTGCCCCCTCCGCACCCCTTCTCTGTATCTGTCTCCATCATCACATAGGCCCATTTACCAGTTTTATAGAACTTCCAGAATTTCCTGGGTTTTTTGATGTTTGTTTCTTTATGTTTGCTGGGGAGCATTCTGGAGCTAGCCAATTACTGAAGCTATTTCAGGAAGGGTTTGGTCGGTTGTTTGAAAGGACAGATAATCTGATTCTCAATAAAGACTTGTAAAGGGATAGTGGATACTAATTTTTAAGAATAATGATTTCCTGATATTGAACTCTCATTTTAATTTCAGCCCTTGGCCAGTTGGGGAGCGTTCTCCAACCCCTTTGTGCTCCAGCTTTGTAGGTGCTGTGTCCTCAGTGATCTCCTAGACAAGGCCTTAAAGGGAAGGTGATGTAAGATGCCTATGGATGCGGAACATCATTGGCGCCATTACTCTTTCTTGCACAGTCACTAAGGGAATGAGAATTAATATTCCAGCTGAGATGTTCCAGGTGGTTCCTTGCCTGCCAGAATCTGAAATAAATGTCCCCAGCCCCTCAGTGGAGAACGTGTGACTCAGACAGCAACTTTAGCTTCCAGGGAAGGATATATGAGTAAGAGCCTTTTCCAAGTAACCAGCCCTCCATCACGGCAAACCCTCCTTGTTTCTTGCAAATATGCAACACTTCCAAAGATTTTTTGATGCTTCTCTGGAAATACTGTCTTATCTCATGACATTTTCACTTGAAAGCACCACTGTAAGTGTTGAAAGTACAGGATGTCAGACCGATGAGAGATGGCTCATCAGCTAAGAGCACTGGCTGCTCTTCCAGAATACCTGAGTTCTGTGCAAGGAACTGCTTGTTCATCCTGGCCGCCCAGAACCAAAACAATCACACAGAAACCGTATTAATTAAATCGCTGCTTGGCCCATTAGCTCTAGCTTCTTATTGGCTAACTCTTACATTTTAATTTAACCTATTTCTATTAATCTGCCTATCACCACAAGGTCATGGCCTACCAGCAAAATTTCAGCATGTCTGTCTCCAGTGGCAGATTCATGGCATCCCTGATTCCACTCTTCTTTCTCCCAGCATTCAGTGCAGTCCTCCCTGCCTACCTAAGTTCTCCCCTAACAACAGGCCAAGGCAGTTTCTTTATTCATTAGTGGCGATCACAGCACACAGAGGGGACTCCCACATCAGAGTTCAATTCCCAACATCCATGTGATGGCTCACAACATGTAAATAACTCCATTTCAGGGGAGATCCAATGCCCTTCCCTGCCTTAGGAGGGCTCCAGGAACACATATGTTATCATAGATGTACAAGCAGGCAAAAAAAAAATCATCTACATCTGAATAAATAAATAAGTGGGGGAAAAAAACTACTGGGAACCAAATCAATTCAACTTTGAAAAGGGCAGCTAATTATTCTAGAGTTTGTTTTGGTTTGTTTTTGTTATTGTTGTTCTGGTTAAATTATATATTGGCTCTATTTTCTTCTTTGGTTTTGGCGGCACTGGGAGCAAGCCCAGGACTTTACACACACACTAGGCTAGTGTCCTGTCTTCATACTGCAGCATTAGCCCTGACTGGTATTGACGTATTGACTCTGATTTTTTTTTTTTGGCTTAGCCTATAAACTACTATTTTAATAGATCCCAAGCAGGATAATTCTTCTTTCCAAGTTAGGGTCTAACCGACTTAAGTTTTAGCATTGGTTTCTTAAAATCTCAACTGTTTATTTAAACATTTAACATTTCAAAAACTGAAAGAGATGATGAAAATAATTTCTCTTACTCAATAAAGCAAATATCTGAAACCCAAGCCTTACAAGGCATTTGAATGTCATGGAACAATGACCGTGTGTCAGTGTGTGACTGAGTGTGTGCAGACCTGGAGGAGGTGTGGGTGTGTTCTGTGGTCACACGGAGAGTCTGGTTTTCTTTCAGCAAACAAGGCAGGAAATGTTGCCTGTGCAGTAAGCACAGGGATGGATCAAAGCATCAGCAAAGCTGTCTCTTCCATCACAGCTCCCAGTTTGAGCCGCAGCAGCTGCGCGATTCTTCCTACAGTCTCCTGTTTTCAAGAATACTTCCTTCGCAGAGTCCTAGCATTGGGGAAATTCCAGTTTAAAAAGCACTGTGGGCCAAACTGATTTACAATATGTGATACGTGCCATTTGCCAGAGAAAATGAAAGAGAATAAATAGAAACAGAATGCAACAGGCAATGCTTTCGCAAAGGGTGCTCGCTTCCTTTTTGAGTAATGGACAGTGTGACTACCCACCTCAGGGTCCAGAACCCGCAGTGAGAAGACGCGGGAACATCTTCAGACAAATCCAAGTTCTTCCAGTCCTCCTGGAACGCGTGGGTGCAAGGCAGCCCAAGAGGAAAGCAGCATTCTGCAAGAACCTTCTGCCGTAACCACGGAAGAGAAAGGAAACGCCATTTCTCTCCCCTTCCTCAGTGACTGTCTCTGTCTCTGCTAGGGGTCTCTGGTCATGGAGTAGAGGGTCACTTAGCAGAGCAAGGAAGGATAGGAGCCCTTCCAGGTGACCCACATGACTCTAAGGTTTAGTACACATGCTCACTTCTTCAGGAATCCTGTACACAACGACCCCACATCATCAAGCAGTCCTGGGCAGCCCATCAAAGAGTTATTATGGGTGGGTCAAAGAAATAAATGATGTATTTGGTGGGTATACATTCTCTCAATCCAATATTTTTTTCTGTTTTCTCAGATACATTTTTCATAATTAAAAAGCATCAGCGTGACGACTCTGGGGAAAATAAAAATGTGAAATGTGATATTCAGCAGCACACACCGGTTTCTGTTTAGACTGTACCTCTCTGGTTGCATACTGTCTTTTTATTCTGGCAAAATGCTGGAAAACCTGAGAATTCTCTGCTTAGCTTCAAGGCGATGTTTCAATGCCCAGTTTATTCTTGAACTTAGCTATGGTCTTAATGAATGAGTGAAATCTCTGTATAACTTTTCTGGATTTCTAATGTGGATCTTTGATTTTAATTTCGTTGGGTACCACTTACATTTTAGAAGCAATCTGTAGAAAATCTAATGTGCAGCGAACACTCGGCTCTCCGTGGCCTTGGGGCAATCGGGTCCTCGTGGGACTTTAAGAGGGTGCGTCCCATTTCTTTCAGATGAAAGTTCAGTCTCATTTCATACAGGGATAAGGCCCGGGACTCCCAGCGTCTTTTGCTGTTCAAGCCAGTGTGGAACTCAAGGGAGCAACCTTCCCATGTGTCCTGTGCCTATCCTGCCCTCTACTGACGTCACCTCCAAAGAGTGATCATACCTAGTCTGATGTAAAGTCCCCTGTATTGTTTGGGGGGGGGGGAATGTTTGTACACTTTCAATACAGATGAAGTAGTCTCCAAATATTCCCATCTGTGGCTGGTGGAATTCCTGGGTGTCCAGGAGGCTGCTAGTCCGAAAGTCTGGCTGTCTTGCATTTCCTTTTGCTAGCGGGCTATGCCCACGTATTTTCTGATTCAAAGAGTTCAGCTATCCAAGTTTGCCTCTGTCCCTTCTCTCATTGAATACATATCTACCTCTCTCTTGTAGACAGTTTTCCCTCGCCGTGTGCTTAGAGCGCTAAGGTGGAAGGGAATGGTAGCGAGCGGTCTCCGCATGGCCAATTAGGGAAAAGCCAGCTCTGCTAACCCGGCTGTGTGTGGCGATACCACTTTTATTTTTCAGCATTATAAAGCTGATTTGTTTGCCCTTGTCTCTCTCCCCTGAATCTGCTCACTTTCAATGAACAACTTCTTTACTAAAATTTGACCTTGCTTATAAAGGCATGATTAAAAATGATAAACATTTAAAAATTCAAAATCTAACTTTTTTTCATATGGCCAATACAGTGAAGATGAAACTAGTGTTATACTGCTTTGTTTCTCACTAATAAAATGGCCCCTGAAAACTAGCAAATTATCCATAGATTTTATTTGTTTACTTTTTATAAGAAAAACTTATAATTTAAATACTTCAGCAGCTTAAAAGAAATTGGTGACATTCGTGTAGATGACTATTGTAGTAAACATGAAATATTAATGTCAAAATACCAATTTTCAAAGCTATTTTCTGAAACATTAAGTTAGGAATTTTATAATGGCCAAAAAAATTTGTCTTAGTAAAGAGCATGTCATTGCTTTTAAATGTTAGTGTGACTCTTGGCTCAAACTAACGAGTCAGAGCCAACATTTTACCTTTTATCTGTCTCTAAATTCTACTGAATCTAAATTAAAACCTTAAAGATGTGCTGCACTCATAGAAGTAACGAAGTCTGGAAAGTGGTTCGTTATGAAAACTGAGACGTTTAAGAACAGCAAGTGAGAGGAAAAAGGGCAGATAAGAAAGTCCAGTAGATTTGGAGTGAAGACTGCCGAAGAGCCCAGAGCTTCTGCCAGGAGAGCTCACGGATAGGGTCTGACTGTGTCTGTGCCTGCAACACTGCTGCTGATGTTGCGTCCAGCCAAGTCATCTCTACGTCAAGAACTGAACAGAAATTGTGGCATATATAAGTGATGAGTGAATGCCATTAAAATTACTCAAAGGATGTTCATAAAATGCTGATAATGGGAAATGAATAGATTTGAAACATAGGTTGGGGTAGTCACGCTCACCTGTCCTCCCATCAGGCAGGCTGAGGCAGGAGAACCGGCATCCAGGCCAGGCTGGGCTGCACGGTCAGCCATTGTCTCAGTAGAGGAATCCTTGTCAGCTCGCTGATTAGTTATTGTTCTCTTTAATTCAACAATTGATGGTAAGGGTCTGATAAAATAACAACAGCATGCATTTCTAAAGTTATGAAAAAATATCTTTCAGTATGCTCACACAGTAAATTATGGAAGAGAGATGGTGAATAAAATATTAAAATGCTTAGAAATCATGTTGCATGGTGATGAGAGCAGAGAGTACTAGAGGCCTGGCAAACAGAAAGGGAGCTAAGTTCTTCAGTCAGTGTGAAACTCTGAGGTATGGAGCCAATAGAGAGAAAACTACGGAGAGAGAATAGAAAGTAAAATAAGACACAAAAGCACGTGTGCTAAGGGTTTTAGAGGAAGCATTCACAGAAAATAAAGTGTACTCAAAGCCACGGGAGGGATCATAAGACAAAAACCTCAGCAAAGGTTCCACAGTTGTGCGGTCAGAGTACCGGTCTTTTTGGTTGGTAGTAAATATACCGGGAAACATAAATGTGGATGAATTTTTGTACCTGCTCACAAGACACAAAAATACATAGGAGACCAACATATTACAATATTTATAAGTGCATACACATGCATAAAATATATAGAGAAAACTAATCAGGAGCCTCTATGAGCTACATATTCCTCAGATGATAGTTTTCTGACCAGACAAAAGTTTACCTAGACAGATGCTAATCATGACTATAGATCATGTGATCATGCTAACACTTGATAAAGGGGTTCAGTGACAAGACACATGACACACATGTGAAGACCAAGACTTCATAGGAAAACCATTGTACTTAATACAAATAGAAGTTTGAATGAATGACAAGTGTATTTCTTAAACTATATCAAACAAATTAAAACAATACAAATACGGAAATTACTGCATTAGGAAAAGAATAACGCACGGTAAGGGTGAGAATTCACTTTTAATAACATAATGAAAATTAAGGAAGCACCTCAAATCTCACCAAGTACAAGACAGAAGAATAGAAACAACACAGTAACAGCAAGGAGACAATGCAGATAAATTTAGAATTTGAAACCCATAAATAAAAAACTTTCTACAACATAAGCCAATGTTAAGTAGAACTATCCCAACAACAGAAAACCACCACTATGCACCAATCATCAGAAAATAAGAGAGAAATACAATTACTTTTAAGAAATTATATTCATAAAGTTTAGAAATTCTGCCACATTAGCCATTTTGTTTTTTCTTTTTAAAATTTTTATTGTTTGAGAATTTCCTACATGAATATAATGTGTTTTGATTTGATGGAATTTCATTAAATTCACCCCAGTTACCTCCGCTCTTGTCTGCCCCATATTCCTGACTCACTCACTTCCTATGTGCTCCATCCACGGGAGTGGGGGCATCCACGGGAGTG
>LOEQ01014480.1:4813-17895 GCA_001685075.1 Bramus lutescens | reverse complement strand
AACTGAAGTCCAGAATGGAAACAGATTTCTGAATTTTAAACCCACATTGATGTGAAATGATCATTTACTGTGAGTTCATATTACTTACATTGAGGTTGAGGAAAAGAGAAATAGAGTTAAGAACTTCACGGTAGAGCTACAATGTGAGTAACTTGTGTAAACCAAGAGCCAAACAGCACCTGAGGTGTGTCCCTCCCACTTAGCCATACCTCGGCCATGATCTCAGAGAATCACAGAAAGTACATAACCCCAATGATGCTGAGTAATCTCGTTGACTGATAGCCTGCCTACAGCTGTGAAGATCGTATTTACTTCAGTTATACTGCTCACTATTTCTTACTGAGTGAAGGTTAGTATTAATTAGCAACTTGCCAAAATCTAGAACCACCAAGTCAATAAGTTTCTCTGCATGCCTTTGAGGAATAACTTAAACTCAAGGAGTTTCCTTCTAAAAAATAACCACTTAAAGAAGCATTTTGCCAAGGTCAGCCTGGAAGGCAAACAGGGTTTTAGAGGGGCAGTATAAGAGCAGTAAGCTACATCCCAGGCTAGAGAATTTCACTCTGCTAGTCACAGGGCATAGGATTTGGAAGAAAAAACGATGCAGGATTGATGGGTCCATGGTTCTAGAGAGCTGCTGGGTTCAGGTAACATGTGGCAAAGTCTGACTTCCTGGAAAGAGACTCCCTTGGAGGCTGGTATATGAAGCTGTGAATATGAAGTATACGGAGATCCCAGGATGCTCGAGATACATGCAGTAAATGGAACATTTACTGAAGAAAGATGCAAGCACTGAATGTAATTGGCTCAGGATAGAATCAATGAGAGGTAAAGGCAGCAGAGTAGGAAAGGTAGGGAGACATAAGCTGCTTGGAGCCCAGATGACTCCATCACAAGTCCCAGATGTCTGAGACAGAGTGCAGGAATTTTCTTTGCTGAATTTTGGGTTTGCTTTGGTCAGATCTTTGCTTCCTATGTCCCCATACATTTCCTTTTATGTAGGAATATTTATTCTATACCATTATAAGCTGCATTTATGCAATTTAACTTTTATTGTAAAGGGATTCACAGTTAAGAGGTTGCCTTAAACTTAGAAGAGAGTCTGAATCTGTACCTTTAAACAATGATGAACCTGTTAAAGACTATGGGGACCTTTGAAACTGAATTGAATATATTTTGCATTATAAATGACCCTAAGCCTTTGGGGACAATTGTTAGAAGGTTATATTTTTAAAATGATATGTGGAACTGATATGTGAATTCTCAGTAGTGAATAATACATGTTACCCTTTGCAGAGGACTCACATAGTAGGTCACAAACAACTGTATTTCCAATTTGCAGGTATTTAATGCCCTTTTCTGACTTAAATAGTCACTGGGTACACACATTCAAAACATTGATACATGTGTGATGACTATTATTGGTTGTCAAATTGACTACATCTGGAATTAACTGAAATAACCAAAAAATGGAGGGCATGCCAGTGAAAGATTTTTTTTTTTTGCTTAATTTGAAGTAGCAAGGTTCACATCTAATTCAGATATTGAGGCAGGAAAACACAAGTCTTTAATCTGGGTCACATCTTCTGCTAGAAGTCTATATAAAGGCATGGAAAAGGAGACTTTTTCTCTTTCCCAGTTTGTTCCTTCTTTGCCAGCAAGTCCATTCCTTTGGTAGCATTGGAGCCTACTTCTTTGGAATCCTAGAATCTACTGAAGACCAGCTGAGATATCCAGCCTCATAAACAGATTTGGTTAACAGCCCAGCTATGCACTGCCTTTGCTCTATGGTGGTGGACAGGTTAGGTATATTTTCTCCACCTCAGATTGACTGCATGTAAATAAAATGCAAGTAATAGAAGTCACTCATACAGTATCATGAAAATTAACCATGTTATGATCCTCTGCATTTCACTAATGATACAGTGGGAGAACTAATAAAAGTTGATTTCTAATAACCCTAAATCTGTATGCTTACTGTTTTTATTCCACAGATGAAGAGACTGGGGAACATTAAGCAAGGCTTCATGAAAACATGTTTTCATTGTAACCATCTATCACAAAATTTGACATTCTCTCAGCATTTCAAACGGCATGGCACATGAGTTTGCCAAAAGACTTTCTTCAAGGAGACAAGGGGTTGATGGGAATGTCCCTGCTAAATCTCAGCCCAGCCAAGTTTGCCAAGCTGAGGAAGGAATGTTTCCATTGCCATCTATCTGCTTCTCTGAGACTTGGAAACTGTACAGACAAGAGAAGCAATGCTATCCTTATCACTTCCATCAAAGTCTCTTGCAGTAGCTCTTCTTACCTAACCTTCAACATGGCTGACTATGGCGGTTCCCTGAATAAAATGTCTTCCAATAGCTACTTCACAGTTCTTCCAAACTTATGCTTCGCCTGCAGTTGCAGTCCTGAGATAACAGTACTGGAGCCAACCCCACCAGCAGCCGCCCATAAAAGTCCAACAATTATCTGCTGTCCTGTAGGGTGCTGAGTTGAGGATTCTGAAGTAGATGCAAGAAAAGAAAAAGAAAAATGGGCTAGAGAGATGGTTCCGTCAGCAAAATGCTTATTATGCAAGCAAGCAAGGAGATCCATACCCAGTCTCCATCACCCTCATAAAAATCTGGCCTATGCTTGTGATTCCAGCACTAGGGGTTGTGGAGGTGATGTGGAGACAGGATGATCCTTGGGACTGCCTGGTATGCCACCTTGGCTGAATTGGAAACTTCTCAGTGAGAGACCAGCATCTAAAAAACAAAGTGGTCAAGGGTGGTTTCTTGATTCCATATGTGGGCATGCTTGTGAGTATCCCGCATATGTGAAAACATAAACACTCATGCACATTCACACTTAAAAAAGTTATTTTTAAAAAAGAATAATTACCTATATTCATGTCTGTAAATGAATTCTTGCACCATGCCAGCAAGCAGATGAAGAGTGCTTCCTAGACCCTGAACACATGGTTAAGTATGTATTTGCCTGTTAGGGGAAACTAAGTGAACAATGGCATTCTAGACTAGTAGGTGATGAAATAAAAAGTGCATGACAAACAGAAGATGCAGAGGAGAAGAGTATAAGTCTATTGTGGATAGCATTTGCTTAAGGAAGAAAATAAAAATCAAAGCATAGGTCCTGCCCATAATGCATTCATGCAAAATGTGAATCGTGTCCAGAGATATGACATGATTCAACAAAGTAAAGAAAGTGATCCTGAGTGCATAAAACCCTTCAAGGAGAACTACAGATGAGTTATCTCAAGCAATGCATGGAGAAGTAAATGTAAATGTTAGCCCAGTGCACATAAAAAAGGGGGGACCATTTGGGTGAGAATAGTATGATCTCAGATCTTGCTCTGCTACCCTCCATTGAGTGTGCACAACAAATTAATGACATATTCTTCATCTATGAAACAAGGTAAGAGGACAAAACTAGTTCTGAAGTCCTCTCCATGTCTAATATCATTATAGCTGTAGTCAGAGAAGGCCAGAATAGCACATAGTTGTAGTTAAAGTCATAGGCAAAAGAAAGTAAAGTAGAGCCTTGTCTTTGCCATCCAGGGTGGAAGGGAATGGCTGTGATGGAAGCTAAGTGGGTAGGGGACATTACAGACTTTGGGAATTAAGAGATAATTAATGCTGAATGTGTTCAAGTATGATGTTTCAGGGTAATACCCTAGCTGAAGTGAATGAAGTTCATTTGTTCTGAATTTTAAAACAATAATTGTTTAGCATTCTTTTCCAGAAGGGAAAAATAAGCATCTATAAAGAAAATGAAAGTAAATGGTACAAACTGCACATAGAACATTCTCCACTGGCACACGTTTACTAGTCAGCTGTTTGCAATAAGGCTGGACTTTAAGTTGATTCATTATTTTATTCAACTGGCTTTCCTTTTGAAAATACATCAAGTAGTGTGAAAATGAATCCAGATGTAGCTGCTTCTTCAACATCATTGGGAATGTATGAGCAAATGGAATATAGATCATCTGATTATAAAAATAACTCAGAGTTCTTTTCATGTTTGGAAATATCTGAAAGAGTGTCACATCAAAAGTCTAAATGTAATGCAAGAGACAATTCTGTTCCTTATGATAGTAGGCACATGCATTGGCAAAGTCACTATTTATTGATTTGTGGACTAATGTATGATCATTTAATTTAATAGACCACAAACAATGTGTATCATTGTCATGAGTGGCTAACTGTCATGAGAATGTAGCAATAGGCCTTTGTATACTGAAGTAAAAAAATTATGAGACTTTACAGTAATTGAAGAGAGCATTTATTTAATTATAGCTATTTTCACTGTAATTTTGGAGGAAATACTACACAATTACATAAACACTGAATATAATGTCTTAATTTGCATAGCATGCAGTTCACCTATACCCTAAAATAAACCATAATAATAATTATATATACTTTTGAAGTTAATACCTCATATTTTCATTAAACATAACCATCTATCATTTTATTTGTAAATATTTTAGTATAACACTTTTTAGTCATTAATATATAGTGTGCTTGAGAGAATAATTATTTATATTTCCCTACCCTTGTGAAGTTATCTACACAATTTGCTGTGGTTACTAGCTTGGAAGGACAATATTGGCAGCACATTTTAAAATATTTATTGTTAAGTTGGTTTTGAAGTGAAATCCGAAATGTGCAGCATACGGTTAGAAATCTACGGGGCTCTGCTCCAGGAATCTGTCATTCTCTTTCAACTGTGACGGATATACTTTTGCTGTTTAACCGCTGGATGCACCCTGAAGTGCTTGGTTGGTTCAGCTCCCAAAACTAATATATTTCACGCATTACAATTCTAGAGCTCACACTTTCATAACTGCAAGATCACAGAACTGAATTATTTTGGAAACTTATATGGTATACAGTGACTCACAAACATGAGGGACAATTTTTACCTTAAAAGTAAGAGTTCCTGTGGAGAGCTCCATTTTGTTTCAAATTTTGTATTTTCCAGGGTATAGTATGACAGTGGATTCTCATGCCATCTTAGTTTGCCATTTCCTTTTTTAAAAACCTGACTCTTGGATAAATAAACCTTCATTGTTCATGGAAATCACAAGTGGTAAGAACTCTGCTCTCATAGAATTTACAAACTGTAAGCAGAGATGGGACACTCACACCATCACACAGATTAGAGAAAATAAGACATTAGAAATTTGTGTTAAAGAAATAAACTAATTCAGAAAAGGACAAACCTGTAAAATTGTTAAGTACTAGATAGCAAACAAAGAGGCATAAGTATGGTGTGGGAGGTCCTTCTGTCTATGTATTGCTTTTATTATTTAATGAATAAAGAAACTGCTTTGCTCGGCAAGGCAGAATGTAGGTAGGCAGGGAAAGCGAGGCTGAATGCTGGGAGAAAGAAGGGTTGAGTCAGAGAGAAGCAATGGAGCCACTGGAGATGGAAGCTGGGAACTTTAGCCGGTAAGCCACTGTCATATGGTGATACACAGATTAATAGAAAAGGGTTAAATTAAGATGTAAGAGTTAGCCAATAAGAAGTTAAAGCTAATGGGCCAAGCAGTGATTTAACTAATATAGTTTCTGTGTGATTATTTTGGGTCTAAGCTAGCTGGGCAGCCGGGAACCAACAAGCAGACCTTCTCCAGCATAAGTCTCTTTCACTTTCTCTTGAAAGTTCACTGGAAACAAAGGCTACCTTGATTCCTTCAGCAGGAAACTGGAAACAGTGTGAGGAATTTCTGTTCAACATCTACCCCTTCTCCTCACCCCTGTGTGCTTGACTGTGAACGCCACCTGACTGCTGGTTTTTAGGGATGACCTCCCCACATTTTGATCCAAGGAAAACTCCATTTATCCTGTGGATGGCTAGGTACTTGTAGTAAATTTTTATAAGTAAAACTGTGTCGCTACTAGTATCTTATTTTCTGACATTGATATGAGGGTAGGCCATCACTGTGTAGACCTTATTTGCATCCCTGAATTCATGAAACTCCAGAGAATATGCCAGTAGTTTTTAGTAATATTAGTCAAAGTCAAACCGTTTTGATTTGAATGCATTTTAAAGTTAACAATTAAATAATACAAATAGTTGTTACATATCTATTTATCTCCCTTTTATCTGTGTACTAAGGATATGTGGCACTTTTATAGCATTTACTGTGCATTAGCACTACGTGTAAAAATTGTTTCATGAAATCTGCACTTTATCACACTATTCAGGAGACAGAGCAGAAAGACAGAGAAACTTGGTCTAGCAAATACAACTATGAGATAAAGAAGCCAAAGATCCAACCCTAGTAATGCATCCTTGGATATTACAGCCTTAGACCTGGAGTATTAATACCTACATTATTAGCCAACCTTACACTGATTGCTCAAGCAAATCAGATGGTTCTTCACTGTGGTTCTCCAAACCCTTGCTTTCTTTGATTCAGTTATTTGATGTTCTTTCTTTACAGTCCTGTTGCAGTAGCTTTCTCTGTCAATACAGACAAAAATGTCAATAAAACTGAAAATATAGGTTGGCTATTGAAATTTATACACTAATTCATGTGTTCTCTCCCCCAGATACCTTCTCCTTTTCCTCTTCTTCACTGACTCACTCTTCTCCCCCAGTTCTCCCCCAGAGGAAGAAAGGACATTGGGTCTGCATTGACAGTTCAACCTGCAGAGAGATCGATGGAAGATTAGAGCTTGGTAATTATGCTTCTCTGGGACTCCTTGAAATTGTGTTGGCTAAACAATGCAACTGTATCCTAAATCCAAACTGTTATTACTGGTGATCTAAATATCATGGCTTAGCATTATCAGTGGGTTTCTCATGCTAAAGAGGATTAGGCAGCTGTCCCACGTTATTTTTGGAATTCCACAGACCCATGGAAAAGATTGGCAAAATTCCATGATGAAACCCATTCACAAAGAAGCACTGCAGTTTTTAGATCCTTTGTTGGCCATGTAGAAAACACTTTTTCAATGGAAACAAAGACATGTGTGAAAAATATAATAAGCAAAAAATGAGTCAGAAGGTCTTTACTTCAATTCTGTCTGTGCTAATCATCTGGACATGGGAAAGTTAATTATCACTTTAGGCCCTAGGATCTCTCAGCATGATTAGCTCAAGACTGACTCATAGATGCCATCCTACAATAAGGAATAGCCCAGTAGCCATGGTCATGTAGGCATCCTGCCCTACATTCTGAAAAGCTTTGTTAATTCTATAAAAAAAGAAAGGCGTTTAAAGTTAAAAGGCGTCCAGAACAGCTAAAACGTAATGTTTCATATGTTGCATGTCAAAACAATGAGTCACTTCCCTTAAAAGAGAAAATGGACAAATTAGTTTTTGTGCTTCATATTAACAAAGCAACTAATTAGTTGACTCTTTTGTTTTTCAATTTGTTCAACAACATGCAGGCTTTCCTAGAATATGGGGCATATCTAGTATGTTATCTAGACTGAAACAGCTATCTAGCCTTTTGAGTAAATAGGACATATGCACTAATTCTTTCTAGCCTTAAAATGAAATGGGTAACAGATAAATGAAAGCTTCAAGCAATCATGCAATGGTCCTCATCACTTCTTTTTTTTTTATAGGAACCTTTGCCAACACTGAAGAAGAGATTATAAAATTAAGTTTTGCTAAATAAGTTGGCCAACACTGCTTCTGGCTATTAAGAAAATAATCCCTTGTTTATTATTTCTTTATTTTGGTCCTTACTGTAAATGTTTACAGCCCCTGACTTGAGTTTGTAAAGAATGCTGCAAGAAAAATCTTTGCAAAGGTTATTGATACTTTGTGAATACTACCTATATCAAGAATAATCTTGTTTTATATGTAAGAAAATGTTCCACTAGCTTGGTATGCATGTTGATAGTCATTGCTATACATTTTTATATTCAGTTGTAACAAAATGTTTTCTGTGGGAGATTAAAATGCATTCAGGGGGCTAGTGCTAAAGTAATTGCTCAACAAGTGGTTAAGAGTCCTGATTGCTCTTCAGGTGCACCTGAGACGGATTCTTATCACCTACATTGAGGCTCTCAACTATCTAAAACTCCAGTTCCAGGGTATCAGATACCCTTTTCTGGACTCTTTAAACACTGCTTACATATGGTGCACAGACATATGTCACCAACAAACACAAAGCAAAAATAAATATGTTTTAAAATAGATTCTGATATAAGAAGTCTATTGTATCAGAATATACAATTCTTAATATAATATGGAAATTCTTTGAAACTTCTGCTTTGAACAAATGGAAGTCAATTTCTCTCTCATTGAGAATGAGGAATGCATAGTGATTCGCTTCCAATATATAGAATAAGGCAAAATTAACCATTATACCAAGATTCTTTTGCTAATAAATGAGATGATTATTTAGGGGAGCCTGGGCAATTGTTCCTCTAAACAGGCTGCTCCAATATCAAAATATCACATCCTCAACCACTGTTTTCATTTCCTTAAATACTTTAGCATTTCCATGACTATGTAGCTGGGTGAGAAGGAACAGTGGTTGCAACCTCAGGAGAATGTCTTCCCAAGGCTTCATGCAACTCTTTCTTCCCTAGAGAAGGAATCGAAACACCCATAATACCAAAGGTATGAATAGCTGCTTTTCAGTCTCTTCAGGTCCTTTTCACAACAAGTCACCACAGGTTCTGTGCTCCATGATGACAGTGGTCATATCAAGCCCAGAGGAAACTTCCACATTGCAATGACTTCAAATATTTACCATTTTCTAGCTTGACTAGTACTGACAGATGAAACCAGATACAAATCCTTGCTTTTGGAGTGCATGCATATTTTTAGAAAATATAAAGAAAACAAGTAAATAAAATACTCTATACATAAAATGCAAACAGATTGATTTATGCATATGTAGAAGTATTAAATGAAGATAAGTACTATGAAAAAAATCAAGTGAAATAGTTTTAATAGAAATTTAGAGGATAATAAATAACATAGACTTGAGAGTAGAAAGAATGGGAACAGTTAGTAAATAGCTGGAAAATTGCAACTGGAGTGGAAAAAATTTCATGTTGTGATGCACGGTAGAGTGACAGTAGGCAGTAATAACATAATATGAATTTCAAAAAACTTGAAAGAATATATTTTGAGTATTTGCAGCACAAAGAAATGCTTTATGTTTGAATGGATTGGTATTGATTGTTTATGTACTTTACAGAAGAATTATAATAACTTACATTTGTGGTGTTGGCTGCATAATCAAGGATGAGCCAAAAAGTATAGTTCATTCCAGCCCAAAAACTATTATGAATGGGCAAACAGAAAAAGATTAATTCTCCCTCAAATCATGTTAGACATTCTGGGTTTAGAATCATTTAACTATTACTAATTTTTTCCTTGTACTGAGCATGTGTGTGCTCTTGTAACATCTATGTCTTGTGTTATATTGTACAGTAGGGAGAATATAATAAGTAAGAATGGAAATAAACCCAAAAGAGTGTCTGGGGAACATCCTAGTTCTTCCCAGAATGCCTTTCCCACCAACTTATGCTCTATGATTCCTGAGGAAAAGCATTGTATGGAGAGTCATTTCCGTATAAAGCAATGCTTTAGAAGTCACTGTGTTTCCCCTCTTATTCAATGAACATAATAAGATAAAGCTTCATTAGTGTCTGCCTAGTACAGCTTGACTGCTTTTCTAATTAGACCCCCAAATAGTTGGGAGAAAATAATAGGAGTTTTATATGTCTCATAAAAATGTAATAGTCTTCCATCTGCCCTGAGAGAGAAAGCTCATTATTCAGTTGTTAATTCTCACTACGCTTCATGCCTGTGTCCTCATGCTGTTGTGGTCTCGGGTTTACTGCCAGACTTCATACTTTCTATTTATTTCATTATCATCCTAAGTGTGCTTCATAATTTTAACATTCAAATACAATGTCAGTATTTGAAGTCAAGCACTGAACATTTGAATGGACCTGGATTAAAATACTAAACTCTCCTTTGCCCCGCTCTGGGAGAACAGGATGCCCTACCTATCAGGCATTTCAGTAACAAGACTTACAAGTCTGTTTTTCTTACACTAAAAATAGCAAAAATTGTTTTGTGTGATGTTTATAGCAAGACCACTGATAATTGCAAACATAGTGAGTCTTAGTTTCTCCTTAAGTATAATTCTACCTTTCCTTAATTCATGTATTTTAGGAATTGCAATGTCATGGTTATCTGCAAGAGGAAAGTAAAAGTCTTTTATGCAGATTATTGGGCTTATTAGGCTATTCACATTGACTCTGGGATAATACATCCTCATTGGGTTATTACAGACTGAACTGTATCGTATCTGTTCTTTCACTTTTACGTCGTGTGCTTTGTGTTCCACTGAAATTTTCAGAACTTCATAAACTTTCTTACCAAAGCATTAGGGCTATAAAACTTTTACCTCCCTCTGAAATGGATTAAGCATGTCAGTAACTTAAAATTCTATGACTTTGCTCCTTTTGTAAGTAGGACATAATCGTAATTCAAATTTATTCTCTGTTCCAAACTAACCATTGGAAAGCATGACTCCTTTTACATGAAATGGATGCCCAGTTCTCCAGGAACCAGAGAATCTATTTTTTCCCTTCTCTGTAGTTTGCTGTTTGGAAAGACAGACATGGCTGACACAAAGACCTAGGATCAAGACCTTTAGTTCTGTGATATTGGAAAGGGTGTTTTGTTGATGGTTTTTTAAACTTTCCTTTTTTCTGTTTTTAATTGTTCTTTAAAACAAATTTTAAATTTAAATATATTTTGATCACATTCTTCCTCTACACAAAATTTGTTCAGGCCTTCTCCTCTTCCTCGTTACCCATCCAACTTTAAATTCTTTCTCAGAAAAATAAACCAAGAACCCAGAACAACAACAAAATTCCCAAAACCTAAATATCACCAAAAAGAACAAAATACAAACTGTCACCAAATAAAAGCACACACACACATACACATAAATAAATAGATAAACAAACAAACAAACAAATGGATGAATGAATAAGGAAGGAGAAAAGAAGGAAGGGAGGGTAGAAGAAGGAAAGAAGGAAGGAAGGAAGGAAAAAGAAACAGCCCAGAGTCTATTATTTACTGGTCAACTACACCCAACATGAGATCTACCCCTGTGTGGTTGATATACTCAGTGTTGTTCCAATGGAGAAAACTGATTTTCCCTCTCAGAGCAAGTATAAATGACAATTAAATGACAATTCTGTTGTTAGCCTTTACCTTAGTGGGTAGATTTACATCATTCATTCATTCATTCATTTAAAAAATATGTAACAAAATAAAATATAATAAGATAAAAGAAAAACTATCACATTGAGGTTGGATAAGACAGACCAACAGAACCACTGTGTCAAGCTTTGTGTCACTAAGCACTAGCATGCCTTGCATGTAATACACCATTGCACTAGCATGCCTTGCAGGTAATACACCATTGCACTTGCATGCCTTGCAGGTAATACACCATTGCACTTGCATGCCTTGCAGGTAATACACCATTGCACTAGCATGCCTTGCAGGTAGTACACCGTTGCACTAGCATTTCTGGAAGGTAGCACAAATAAAGGGTTTGTAGTTGGCTTGGTATCTACATTTCTCTTTTAATAGCTCGCTGAGTGCCTTCTTATAACAAAGACACTGGTACATAGGATTCGTGTAGGCACCAGCTCTTCATCTCCATGTTCAGTGAGTTGCATAGGTGATTTTCTACAGCAATTGGGCCTTGCTGTCGTTTAGTAGAGAACAACCTGAAGCAATAGTAACAGCCTGGGTTAGGGATTCCCATGGGGCCTCTTTGTCCAACAACTCAATTAGACATAACCCAAACCCAGTACTAGAGATGGCCAGTTGGGTCTCTGTTTCCTCCATTATTTGATAATTTTATTTAGATTGCTTTCATATACATATATATTTTAGGAGGTTTCTACAGTGTTAGGTTTCCATACTACTCCTCAAATGCCCCTTAATTTTAGTTATCTCTCCATACTCCATTCCAGTACCTCCTCTCTCCTTCCAATTCCCACTTGATCTTCCCATTCCAGACCCTCAGCTGTAATATCTATTCTACTTCCCTTTCCTCATAAGATCTATCCATCCTGGCTAGTCCCTTACTCTATACCTAGTCTCTGGTTCTATGGATTGAAACTTGGTTATCAATGACTTAACAGCTAATATCCATATATAATTAAATACATATTATATTTGTCTTTCTGAGCCTGGAATACCTCACTTGGGATGATTTTTTTTCTAGTTCCATGAAGTAGACTGATGCCCATCTTCCTAAAGAACTGCCATAGTTATTTCCATAGTGGCTGTGGAAGTCTTCACTCCCATCAGCAACAGATGTGTTTTCCACTTATTTTGTTGATCTTAGCCACTCTGACAGGTGTAAGAGAAAATCTCAAAGCAGTTTTGATATGCATTTCCCTGATGGCTAAGGACATTTTTAAATGTTTCTAAGCCATATGAGATTCCTTTATTGAGAATTCTTTCTACCACAGTTTTGTACTGGGTCATTAGTGTCTTTGATAACTAGTTTTTATTCTCAAGTATTATGTATTTAGGATATTGCCCTCTATTGGATGTGTATTTGTTTAAAAATCCTTCCCTATCTGTAGGCTACCCATTGATCCAAATGACAATGTCCTTTGCCATGTAGACGCTTCTCACATTCATGACGTCTTTGCTGCAGTTTTAATAAGATTGACACTCAAAAACTCATATGGTTGAAACCTTAGAAAGTGGTATGAGAAAGTTGTTGGAGTAGGTGCAGCCTTGATGGAGTAGGCGTGGCCTTGTTGAAGTAGGTGTGGACTTGTTAGAGGAAGTATGTCACTGGACATTCGTGCAGGAGAATTGTCTGAATTCTGTTAGTCATGTTTTAAATAAATTCTGATTGGCCAGGCAGGAAGTATAGGCAGGAAAACCAGACAGGAAGTAGGGGTGATGCAATGAGAACAAAATTCTGGGAAGGAGGAAGTTGATTACCCCCACTCCTGGCCAGACCGCCGAAGCAGCAGGATGTGATCTGCCCCCATTGAAAAAGGTACTGAGCCACATGGCTAACATAGATCAGAATAATGGGT
>LOEQ01014478.1:0-11437 GCA_001685075.1 Bramus lutescens | reverse complement strand
ACATCTCCTAGGAAGGCAATAGTGGAATGTGGGCTTTGGTCTCTGTGGCCTGGTGTTCCATTTACTAGATCAGGTTTCATAAATACCTTCAGGCCGTATACACACATGCTTTGCAGATAGTCTGTGAACCTCACAGAACTGAACATCAAATTCTGTAAATATGTAGTTTTCTCATGGTGGGAAGGTCCACAAACATTTTAAAACACGGTTTTAAAATATCTCTTCTCTGTCTTTTTATCTCAACATAAAAAACCAACAACCTGTCTTCCTCTTCCATAGGCAGCCTGAGATTACCTGTGAAATGGTTCACTCTTCTCTTGACTCAGAAAATCTTATAAAATCAGGCAGATCAAGAAGTTCTTATTCTCACATTCACTTTGGAATACCCATGAAACTACCCAAGTCACCAAAGGTATGTAAATCCTAAAAGCCACTAAGGATCTGAAGGAAGCCATCTTAAAGGAGCAATATGCTCCAGTCTGGCAATATAATGGTAGAGTCAGTAGATATGCCTGTTGTAGAATATTATTTTAAGATGTGTTACATTTGTTTATGTTGTGATATATTTGTTTAATGATGCAAAGACATGTTACATTTCTTATATTGCATTTGTTAAACTCCACAAAGCTGTGTTACTTTGCCTGTCTAAAACATCTGATTGGCATACCACAAGGACACGTGCTCAACTATGTGCATAGCAGCATTATTTGTAATAGCCAAAACCTGGAAACAACCTAGATGCCTCTCAACTGAAGAATGGATAAAAAAAAGTACATTTACATAATGGAGTACTACACAGTGGTAAAAAGTAATGACATCCTGAAATTTGCAGGCGAAAGGATGGATCTAGAAAAAAAACATACTGAGTGAGGTAACCCAGACCCAGAAAGACAAAAATAATATGTATTCACTCATAAGTAACTTTTAGACATAAAACAAAGAAAAACCAGTCTCCAGAGAAACAAGACAACAAAGAGGACTCTAAGAGAGATATATATGAATTTACATAGGAAGGAGAAAAAGACAAGCTCTCCTGAGTAAATTGGGAGCATGGGGGTCATGGGAGAGGGCAGAAGGGGAGAGAGGAGGAAGGGAGGGGAGTGGAGTAAAAAGTATATAGTTCAATAAAAACAATTAAGAATGTTTAAACCTTAAAAAAAGAAAGAAAAACATCTGTTTGACTTAATAAATAGCTGAACAGCCAATAGCAAGATAGGAGAAAGGGTCTGTGGGGCTAGCAGGCAGAGAGAATAAATAGGAGGAAAAATTTGGGAGAAGACCAAGGAGAGAGAAAAGAAGGGATCAGCCACCCAGCCAGACATGTAATAAAAAAGGAAAGAAAAGATATACAGAAATAGAGAAAGATAAAATCCCAGAGGCAAAACATAGATAGGTTAATTTAAATGGTGGTACCTGCCATTAGCTCCAGCCCTGGGGAGGCAGAGACAAGCAGATCTCTGTGAGTTCGAGGACAGTCTTGTCTACAGAGCTAGTTCCAGGACAGCCAGGGGTGTTACACAGAGAAATCCTATCTCAAAAAAAAAAAAAAGAAAAAGAAAAACAGAAAATCTGGCAAGAAACAAACCAAACTAAGGATGGGCATTCATAAGAAAGCATAGGACTCCATGTGATTTATTTGGGAGCTTGGTTGTGGCCCCACAAAAGAGCCAAATTAATAAAAACCAACTACATGTGCCCAAAGCAAATAGTAGGGCTGGACACAGGGTTGATGGCCCCTCAAAAGAGATGAATTCCTGCTCTAACATGCTTAAGGGTGCAGAGAGCAATGCTGAACTTAAAAGGTTGGATGTAGATTCTCTAGTCATTGGTCATATTCAAGTCAACAAGAACATACCCAACCTAAGACATGCCTTTGAACTTGTAGAGTTCACGGATGCATTAACCTATACATGAGCTCTCCCTGCCACATGGAGATGATCACCACTGAAAAGGAACAAACTGTTTCTAGGCAGAAAGAGAGGGTTGTGCAGAAGAAAAGGATATTCCAGGAGAAAATGGAGAAACTTGAGGTACAGGAATAAATTAAGCATAAAATAAATACAAAAATATGCCTTATATGAAATCATCGTTTTAGGGGACAACAAGGCTTAGGGAGTGAAAATAGACTATTGCACAGCTGTAAATGGCTGAGCCTATCCATAAAGAGGGCAGGCTCTAGAGGCTGGAGAGATGACGCGTGGTAAAGGGCACTTGCTACCTTTGCAGAGGACTGGGGTTTGGCTCCCAGCACCCACATGCCTGTAACTCCAGTTCCATGGTATCTCATGCCCTCTTTGGGCCTCCACAGGCACTATACACATGTGGTGCCCAGGCATACATGCAGGTAGCACAACAATATACAGAAGATTAAAAAAAAGATAAATGTTTAAAAAGAGGGGCAAAGGAATGGGCTGCCTAGAAGGATCTCTTCAACTATGAACTTATGGTGAGGATGAGAATTTAGGGTAAGATGTCAGAGCAAACCAGTGCTCACTAGCCCTGAGATCTCTAGAGAAGTTACTGATGATTTTCCAGTCCATAAACTGGGGACTGTGGTTAGGCAGGGAGCCCATAATAAATTCCCAGTATGTAAAGGTTCATAGTAATGATATTGCCAGTTCACAATGAATGACAAAAAAAGAAACAAGTTCTTACTCTCCCTCTAGGACAGCCCACTAAAGACCAAGGAGCTATGTTTAAAGAAACATGTGGCTGCTCTGAGCACTGTCCTCAGCAAATGAGAGAAAAGGGGCCTTCCACGTACCTTGGATCTTGGCTCCCTTGTACATGGGGATGAGGCAGTCAAGGTCAGCTGGTGGTTCAGTCACAGGCTCAAGGGTTGGGTCAAAGAGACTGAGCATAGCTGCTGCCAGCTGGAAGCCAATTTCTTTGGAACTGAAGTTGCTGTGGGTCCACTCGTTTGAGTAATATCGGTTCGAGAATTTAGTGAGGGAGCCAGCAGCTCTGATGGCTATGTCATTGGTGTGGAAGGTGGTGTCGATCACAAGTCGGCCATCATAGACAAGGCATGCATCATTAAAGGCTTTAAATGTTTCATAATCCACATTCTTCTTGTAGAAGCTGAAGAATACCTACAAAGTGAAAAAAAAACCCCACATCATTAATGTGTGTGATGGTTTGAACGAGAACGGCCCCACAGGTTCATATGTTTGATGGAACTGTTTGGGAAAGATTAGGAGGTATGGCCTTGTTGGAGGAGGTATGTCACTGGGGTGGGATTTGAAAAGGCCACAGTATTCCCAATTATCTGTCTCTCTTGCTTCCTGCTTGTAGATGAGATGTAAACTCTCACCTACTGTTCCAGTGTTATGCCTGCCTGCCTGCTCGCCTGCCACTATTGGCTCTTACCTTCTGAAACTGTAAACAAGCCCCAATTAAATGTTTCCTTCTGTCAGTTGCTTTGGTCATGATGTCTTTTCACAGTAATAGAAAGGTAACTAAGACAATCTGTTATTCCTTTCTGTGTTCCTTGTTGGGGATTGCAAAGCTAGGCAAGTGATCTCCCAGTTATTGCTCTTGGTTTCACCTGCCCCAGAGTGTGGACAGCCTTTAGGGTACAGAAAAAGCCTATGAAAGTTTATCATCGCTCTATGTGATGGAGAGGGGGAGATGTAAGGGAAGGGAGGACAGAGGACGTTACGGGCCTCTGGTATGAAGAACATATTAAGGTCGCCCTACATCACTCTTTATTGTTCAATTTATAAATATGATAGGAAGAAAGATATCAAGTAAGGGAAGCCCTAGCAAAAGAATGAGCACTTTTGCCCTGTGAGTTGGGGGCCATGTTTCCTCTGTTTTCCAACACTTAAAGTCTCCTCTGCAGCCCCCTTTTACCTCCTTTTCTTATGTCTGACTCAGATCTCTCAAGCTTTCCTCTTGGAGTTGCCTCATCTCCTCTTGAATTTTCAGAGCGTTTCACTCATGAGTTTTAAAATCTAGCAATCTTAAAAAATTTAATTACACCTTATTTATTTATTTATTGTATGCATAGGTATACTTGAGTTTGTGCATTCTATAGCTTGGATGTAGAGGTCAGAGGATGGCTTGTGGGAGTCAGTTTGTGCATCTATAATGTGAGTTCTGAGAATCAAATGTGGGTCATTAGACTTGGTGGCAGATGCCTCCACTCTCTAAGCCATCTTGTCAGTCTGTATGTCCAGTAATGTCATTGAGGGATTTCCTAGAGAGTAAGAGCCATGCGTATTACATCTACAGGGCTGGCTCTTGCTTTCTGCCCTGAGACAGCAAGGCCATGGTATGGCCAGTAACCACGGGGACATTCATTTCTCTGAGTCTCTCCCTGACTCTGGGCCTTTCTCTTTCTACACACCTTTAATTTTCTCCTCCTCTTTTCCCATGGAGGTAAACTAGATTTCTACCTATATACATACTATGTTGGGGTAGGTGTGGCCTTGTTGGAGGAAGTGTGTCACTGTGGTGGTGGGCTTTGAGGTCTCTTTTGCTCAAGATACTGCCCATTGTTTTAGTCAATTTCCTTTTGCCTTCTGATCAAGATGTAGACAGCACAATGTCTGCCTACACACCAACATGCTCTCTGCCATGATGATAATGAACTGAACCTCTGAAATTTTATGTTACTGTTGGATGGATGCTGACCATGAAGGCAGGAGATAGATGGCAGGAGGCTCTTCTCAGACTGGGAAGTGATGTGGGATTCCCCTCTTATGCTATGAATATGTTTTATTACCATTGGTTAATACATAAGATCCGGCAGCTCCCTGACCAACAGACTCTCCATGTCAGGCCATTTTCAGGAGCTTCTCTGACCTGCAGACCCATGAACAGGGCTGCTGTGATTTTAAGTCTGGGGTTGCCCAGAGGCCTAGGTTATCACTGTATTCTTGCTGGGGTGTGTTATAAGAAAGCACAATATGGACAACCCCTTTCCAGGACCCCTTGGGGTGTCCCTCACTTGGTGAGATTCTCTCCCTTTTAATGTGCAGTGGGCAGAACAACTTGCCTGTAGGAAAACTGTGGTAGCAGAGATACTATACTGACTGGCTACTGAGGTCTGGTCTAAGGGACAGACACCCCAGCTCCCATTCCACTTGCTTTTAGAACTATCACTGTGTTTTGACAAAGTACAGGCTCAAGAAAGGGCTAAAATCTCAGCTGAAGTTGATTCAGCGTCAATAGCCAGAAAAGTCTATGTGCCTTCTAGGTAAATCCAGCTCTCTCTACTGTCTTAATTCAGCTACGCAAGAAATCTCCTGTGGTAGCTGCCTATTTGGGCCAAACAGGATCAATAAATAACAATAATAAATTGTTTTAAGTCACCACATTGGTAGAAGCTTCTTGCTTCTGGGCGAAGGACAACCCAGACAGTTTGAAAACATACCCCAAACCCTGCAGCCGTAAATTCTCTGCTGCAGTCTTCCAGAGTCCCTAGCCCCTGGGAGGTGAGCACTCTCCCTAAGTAGATGGTTCACAGGAATGGACTTACTGAGCACTCCAGTCGGAAAGGCTTGGTGGAAGTGGTGAAGCTGGCGCTGTGGATGGGATCTGGGTCCTGGCCATCATTCCACTGAGCCAACAGCGAGTCCTTATAGACTGTCACCCCGGCGGCACTGAGTGCATCTTGCACCGCACTCTCTATCACATAGTTGTTGATGCAGGTTATGTTGGAATCGGCTGGGGGATGTACGAAGTAGATGCACTTCCCCTTCATGCCAGTGTGTAAGAGTGTCTCCACTGTTGTGTAAGCGTCAATTGTATTCCCATAGACAATGACCTTCCCTAGAAAGAGAGGGACATGCTAAGACACACAATTAAAAAAAAAAGACATATTAGTCAGATGCTAATAATGCCGAATTGCTCCCTCTAACCCTTTCATTTTTCAGCTGCAGGAAGCCAGTGGTGTTACCTAGCAACGGTGACCAAGATAATTTAGCAAAGAATTGGCACAAAACATCCCACAAAGTAGTCAAGTACTTCTAACGCAGAAGTAGGACATTCATTTATGTTCCTATAATTTGAAAGTTGAAATTATGCTGGAGGAAATGGTCTAGAATAAAACCTTTTATCTTGTTTTTGTTCCCTATTTGCTACACTTATTAAGAAAACAAAATTGCTGAATTCTGCCATGCATACAACTTCTCGTGAGCCCGGAAAGGACACCGGCAAAAAACATGTCTGCCTACGGGTGTGACAGAGTTTTAATATGGAAATGCTGACCCGGGTTGATTTCAAGGTAGCTCCCTCATTTCTGAGAACTAAGAGTTGCAACAGTCTGCTTTCAATGTGTAATTTTATAAAGATTCAAATTGCTGGTTTTAGAACTGAATGTGTCAAGACCTAGCTAGAGGGATTGAAGGGTATTATTTTGCTCAGCAAATAGAAAATCATAAAATAAGCTTGAAAGAATTCCCTGTATAAGAGAGTATTCTGAGAGAAGCAGTCAATCTCACTTATTTACATATTTCAAAAACACTACAGAAATAATGGCAAATATTATTTTACCAGTTTTAAGATCAGTGGCACTCTAAACTGGGTGCAGCTTCTACTGTTTTAGACTTTGAGTTGTTATTTTTTTTAATGTTTTTTACAAAGAAGAAACAAGTGCCTGTAGACTCGTTTTTCTCAGATCTGCTGGAAGAATTTTACTGTAATGTCTACACTCACTAAGTGTTTTTTCTTCTGGTTCACACAATGCTATGAAAAGAAATTTCATAAGGCAAACTAAATAAGTGTATGATTCAGTTTGGTTGAATAAATTACGCAAATCTTGCTTTCTTTTTTCTTTCCTTTACTGGAAATTGTTTTTTCATACAATATACTTTGATTATGGTTTCTCATCTCTCCAACTTCTCCAAACTCCCCCTTACCTCTCCTTCCATCCAAATCCACAACCTTTCTGTCTCTCATTAAACAACAACTAGGCATCTAAAGAATAATAATAAGTAATAACACAAAAACAAACAGATCAAAATAGTACAGAGAAAACATGAAGAAGAGCCAAATAAAAAGCATGAGAAACACATATAGATACAGAGAAACACACGTTTGTACATACAGTAGTCCACTAAAATATAAAACTGGAAGTCATAATATATACTCAAAGGACCTGTAAGTTTTCCTATTTTTAAAGGCCCTGGCTCAATATTATGAGACAAAGAACCTCCAAACATGCCTCTGAGTTCATTTTGTTGTGGCCATCTGCCACTGAGCATGGGACCTACCCTTAAGAGTGATTTGTTTCCTCGGGGAGACTCCCTTGGAGAAAACTAACTTTTCATTTGCACATGGTTATCAATTGGAGAGAGCTTCCAGGTTAGGGATGGGGACAAATGTCCACTTCTCCTTTCAGCTCTAGGACCCCATCTGGTACAGACCTGTGTGTGCTGCCCCGGTCACTGAGTTCATGTGTGCATTGGTCCTGGTGTATTTAGAAAGACTCATTTCCTTGGTATCCTCCATCCCCTCAGGCTCTTACACCTTTTCCACTTCCTCTTCTGCAGAGTTCCTCGAGCCCTAAGGGGAGGGATTCGATGGAGACATTCCTTTTAGGACTGAGTATGCCCAGGATTCTCACACTCTGCATATTGTCTGGTTGTGGTTCTCTATATTTGTCCCTATCTGCTGTGGGAGGAAGCTTCTCTGATGATGGCTAAGCAAGTGAATGATCTTTGTGTATATAAGATTGTCATTAGTAGCCATTTTATTGCTATGTTCCTTTAGCAGAATAATAGTATTTGGTTTTCCCTAGGTTCCTTGCCAGTCTAGTCTCAGGATCTTGACCACCTAAGCAGTGCTGGGCCATTTCATGAAGTGGGCCTTAAATCAAATTAGATAATGGTTGGTTACTCCCATAAGCTTGGTGCCACTATTGCACCAGCATATTTTGCAGGCAGGTCACCACTGAAGGCTAAAAGGTTTGTATCTGAGTTGGTGTTTACTTTTCTCCTTTGGTAGCATGCAGAGTACCTTCCAGTTCCATGAACACTAGACCATAGGGGTAAAGGCTCTAGAGAGGCACCAGTTGGACTTCAACGAGTTATGTAGATGTTGTCTTCAGCAATAGGACCTTTCCATCAGTTTGAAGGGAGCATCCAGTAGCCTTGGAAAGAGCCTGGATTGTTTGGGGGTTCCTATGGGGCCTCTTTGGCCAACAACTTGATTAGATGTAGCTCATTACTAGTACTGGAAGCTTCATTTAGTAATTGTCCAGTTGGGGCTCTGCTATTTGACAATTTCATTTAGATTGCATTCATATAGGAATAGGAGACTTCTACTATACTGGTCTTCCATATGACCCTTCAAATGGCCCTTAGTTTTAGATGTCCTTCCCCATATTTCCTCCACTGAACCCTCTCTTCCCTCCTCCCCCCGATTTGATCCTCCCTTTCCAGTACTCCACCCTGCCCTTGTCCATCCATAACTATCTATTCTATTTCCACTTCCTAGGGAGATCCCTTCCTCCCCCAGTCTCTTATTCTCTACCCAGTCCTCTATGGTTATATGGATTATAGCTTGTTTAACAATGACTTATCCACATATAAGCGAATAAATCTCATATTTGTTTTTCTGGGTCTGGGTTACCTCACTAAGGAGAATTTTTTTGGTTCTATCCATTTACCTGTGAATTTCAGAATTTCATTTTTTAAACGGCTGAATAATATTCCATTGGCAAATGTACCACATTTTCTTCATTCATTAATCCACTGATGTTTTGTTTTCAATTTCTGGGTATTATGAATAGAGCAGCAATGAACATGGATGAACAAGTGTCTGTGACTGTCACACTGATTTCCACAGTGGCTGTACAAGTTTGCATGCACTCCCAACAGCAATGGATGAGTGCTTACCTACTCCACATCCTTGCCAGTACGAGCTGGTTTTGGGTTTTTTTTTTTAAATCTTGGCCATTCTAACTGGTTTAAGATGAAATCTTAAAGAAATTTTGATTTGCATTTCCCTGATGACTAAGGATGTTGAACATTTCTTTAAGTGCTTCTCAGAAATTTGAATTTCCTCTTTTGAGAATTTTGTTTAGAGCTGTACCCCATTTTTAAATTGGGTTATTTGTTTTCTTGATGTCCAATTTCTTTGAGTTCATATATTTTGGACATAAGCCCTCTATCAGATATGTAGATGGTAAAAAAAATCTTTTCCCATTCTGTGTCCTACTGCTTTGAAAATCTGATTTTTCATAAAGAAACCAGAAATACACACTGGAAAAAAAATCGTACCTTCAACAAATAGTGTTGGTCAAACTGGATGGTTGCTTGTAGAAGAACACAATAGATTCATACTTGCCACCTTGCACACAACTCAGTTCCAGATGGACCAAGGACCTCAACATAAAACCAGATATACTGACTCTAATAGTAGCACAGCAAAAGACTTTCTGAACAGAACACTGAAAACACAGACACTAAGAACATTAATAAATGGGACGCCATGAAACTGAAAAGCTTCTGTATGGCACAGGACACCATTAAAACTTGCTTTCAGTCCAAAATTTAAAAGGAAGGCTTATTTAGTAAAAAGATAAGTCCAAGAACTTCCAGATGGTGCCTCTGGGGCAGCCCACATCTAGAAAATACTCCCGTGTGCCTGCTCCTCTGTCATAGGATGCCAAGCCAGCAGTGTGTTGGGGAGGGGGAGAGGGTAGCCTTACTCGCCTTGGCCAGTATTGGGAAGCAGGTTCTTCAGATCAGTAGTTCCTTGGCTGATAGGGTCAACACTTTGTTTCAAGTCCTGAAGCTCCTGCCTGCTGCAGAACAGCAATCTTGGCTGTCCTGTACAACCAAGGGTGGGCCTGCCAGGAGACAAGGCAGGACACTAGAACTGTCAGGGGGCTGAGTCTTTCTAAATAGACGTTACAAAGCATGATCATTTGCTGCTGAAGAAATTTAAGTGTGTATGCCACACAGAGCCCAGGGTTTTGTGTTTTGCACTCTCTGCCATGCTAGCTGAGAGCAATTCCACTGTGAACTTTTTCCTGCCTGCCCAGGGAAGAAGGGCAGCTCTGCTGGAATATGTGGCAAATTGGACTAACAAGTGCTCCTAATGGACTGTCAACATTTTTGATGATGTTTTTCTAAAAAAAAAACCAATATATTTTATAAGACCTATACATTTTTTGATATGACTAGTGAAAGTCTAACCTAGAACTGTTTTGGCTAGTATGACAGTCTTGAACTGTGACAAAGTATCTGAGAAATATCAGCTTACAAGGAAGAAAGAGTTATTTTGCTACAGAAGCTTTGGTCATGGAACTTGGTTCTTTTGTATTTTGGACAGTGGTGGGGAAGAACATCATGTTGAGTGTGTGTGTGTCTGAGGGAGCCTGACCCCCCTTATTGTGGCTCTGAGACAGAAGAGATGGGAAAAGGAGGGATTCAAGTCCCCCCTTCAAGGGCATTACTCTATTGAGCTGACTTCCATCTACAAGATACCACTTCTAAAGGGTCATACCACCTCCCAGTAGAGCCACAGGCTGGGCCATTTGGGGGGACACAGGACCCGACTGTAACAGCTTTCTTCAATTTGAACCAACAATCCCTAAAAGAGAGGCGACACTTTAGTTTCCTAACAGACAGCTATCACAACAGCTCTGCATAACAAGCCTCTCAAAGCCAGTGCCAAACAGCTTAAATAAGCATGGTGTACACTGTCACACACCTGTGGTGAGCTGGAGTTTCCTGACATGGTTCTGCCTTGTGGTTTGCTGGGTAGGAGTTTGCTCAACATGCATTTTGTCTTCCCTGAACAGATAACTCCCTGAGGCATATTCTACTTGTGACAAAATGAAAGAACACCAATCCCTGAGTATACTTCACGTCCCTGCTTACATAACATCCACAGGATTCCATGGCCCACAGCCACACCTAAAACCAAGAGAGCAGGGAAGGGCCTTCTGACAACACGGGGAGGGGAGGGGCGTGGACCACACCAGTCACGTGTAATGGCTGACACAGTTCCATCTAAAGTATTCATTGAAATACTTTCCATCTGATGGTATCGTCTCATTACTCATAAAATATACAAGAACCTCATTATAATTTGTTTGGAAATAAGTCAGACTATAGTACAGACCCACGAAGAGGAGACAAGCTAACAGCCTGGCACAACAAAGTCAGTCTGTTGGCTTCACCAGTCCAATCTGTTGCCTTTGAAATAGCTTTTCCATGGGAGATTTTTCTTTCCACTATTTTCCTGAAATTGGGAATTCGTTTTTCATCATTTCTCACTTTTACTTTGCAAAGAAATTTCAGAGGCAATTTGTTTATGACTCCAATATGCCAAGTACAAGACCGGGGCTTTTATATACTTTTTCATTGGCTCCTTGATGCATGAGGCTGGAGCTTGACCTGACTGGGGCAGTGAGGGAAAGGAGAAAGAACACACACACACACACACACACACACACACACACACACACACACAGAGA
>LOEQ01014477.1:4409-17904 GCA_001685075.1 Bramus lutescens | reverse complement strand
GACTTCCCACAGGGCAGGGAACCCTGACTGCTCTTTGGACTGTAAAGGGAGGGGAGGTGGAATGGGGGTGGGGTAGGAAAATGGGAGGAGGGTAGGAGGTGGAAATTTTTAATATTTAAATCAATTATAAAAATAATAAATAAATAAATAAATAAAAAAATAAGAGTTGCTGAGGTCATGGTATCTTTTCACAGCAATAGATATCCTAAGACATCACTCCCCCTCACCCTTCATTGCCAGGTGTCCAAGGAAACAATTTCAGTGTGCCAGTAGCAGTTACAATGCCAAAATTTCCAAGAATCAATCCCTCTCCCTGGCAGCAGTTTTCTCCCTCACTTTCTGAAGGTGAAGTGACTAAGCATGGTTTTTTAGACGTTATTAATTTTCTTTCAGATTGTCACCTCATATTATCTCACAGCTTTAAATATGCCTAGACTGCATCCTCTAAAACGCATATCCTCAATAAATCCAAATTCATTCTATCAGAATATAAATCTGATTGTTCTTGATATTTTCAACCTCTCTTATAAAATATTGAACTAAAATAGGAAAGAACTGATTTCTGGACCTAATATTTTAGAAAAATAAAAGATGTAAATAACAAGTATTTCTTACATCTTTTTCAAGAAAAATCACAAAATATGAGCCAAAAAATAAAGTTTAGGTGCTAATTTTTATATCATTTATAATTTTCCTCAAAATCTGTCATTTCTATCATGCAATTTTCTTCAAAATCTATGTCATTTCTACCATGTAACCTGGCACAGCAGTTATGCAACAAGCATATTTATAATTTCCCAATCCATCATAGTCCTTCCTTGGGATTTGCGTGTATTTTCTGCTTAAAACTCCTTAGCAGGGTCTCAGCAGTAAGCTCCAGAGCACCTTCAGCAGAATGAATAGTAATGAGCATTTTCTCATTTCTTGTATTTTCCTATTTTTCATTAATTGAATGTTTACTTTTGTAATTTGTAATGATTTCTAGCTTCAGGTAAATGAGTACACTCAGCAATCCAATGTTACCCTTACCACGGGATTCATCTTATTTCTATTCTCATTCTTTGATCTTTATTATTAACAGACTATATATCACAAGTATGATGGCTATTATTAGCTGTCAACTTGAATATATTTGTAATGAACTCCACTACAGAAATGGAGGGCACACTTCTGCTCTGGATCCTGAGACAGAAAGCCACAGGCCTTTAGTTCAGACATTAGGCAACAAGACACACCTTTAATATGGGTTATACCTTCTTCTAGAAGTCTATATAAGGACGATGGAAGAAGGAATAATTTTTCCTTTGCCTTCTCCTCCTCACCTTACCAGCACATCCATTCCATCACTGGCATTGGAGCCTATTTCTTCGGGATTCCAGTATATAAAAAAGGTTAACTGAGATACACAGCCTTATGGGACTGACCAACTACTAGATTCTTGGACTTTCCATTCACAGATATCCATTGTAGGATTAGTTGGACTGCAACCTGTAAGTCTCTGTCTGTCTGTCTGTCTATTGATCAATCGATCAATAGATAGATAGCTATAGAAGAATATAGATAAAGATACATAAAAGTTTATTCCATAAGTTCTGTGACTCTAGAGAATCCTAATGAATACACCATGGCACAAGCTATTATTCTATGCTTATAACTCCTAGTTAATATGGTTGACAATTACTATTTTATTATGGTTTGTCTAGTTCTTAATTTAGTTTACAACTTTATTTTTATAACATTTAAATTTATTCTATAAAATTTTTTACACATCTGAACAATGTACATTGGTAATATCTACCCTCTACTCCAATACATATCTCTTTCAAATGCATACAGAGTTTTTAATAATACCTACTGAGTCATATAAGTACTCTTCCAGAAGTAGATGACATAGGTCCAAGTGGTCCCCATACTTATGGTACACATGTTCCTGCAAACAACACTGATGAAATTCACTTGAGCAAAACAAAAATATACATAAAAGATGGAAAGAGTGTTGGCAAGTCAAAAGAGATTAGGGAGTGGTGACCAATTCTGTTCCCAGTGCCTAGACAGTCACTAGCAAACATCTGTAGACATGCATGTGGTGCACATACATACATGCAAGCAAAACACTCATGCACATAAAATAAGTAAATCTAAAAATAATTTTAATTAAAACCAATACTTAAATGCAATTTCAAAGCATTACTAAGTACAAGTATACAAAAAGTTTTATAAGAAAAAAACAAAAAGTTTTATAAGGTTAGAATTAGAGCATAATCTAATCTCTACTTTTCTGCATCATATAATTATTATATTATATTAATGTTATTTTAATTAATATTATGTATTGTCATAATATATGTATAAGTATTTGGTTCACTTATGATATGTTCTTCAAATTATTTGCCTAACATTTTTTATCATTTGTCTTGCAAAAGTTACTCCTAATTTATTTAACATTTTGTTCCACTTAACTGTCATTTCATAGATACATCTTACAGTTTTAAATCTTTAGCAATAAAGACAATAACAATAATAAATAAAAATAATACATAAGCTTTTTTTCACTGATAAGTTGCAAACAAAGCAAATAAAGAGTGTAGAAAAACTATATATGGAATCTTGCTTGATTGCTTTAAAACTGGCAGTTGTTTGAATGATATACTACACTTGCTTTATGGCATATCTGTGGTAATCAAGTATGTTTGTAGACCATAGGCGCAAGCTAAAGTCTTATGCCACAGGATGGTATTTTAGCTTGTAATGGATTGCATATTCACCGATGCTCCCATATAGCTTAACTGTATGGTAGATTATACAATCCAAATTCCCATAAGCTATGATGTCACACAATCATGAAATCACTGAACAGCACAGTTTTCAGGATGCTTTCCTGTTGCTGCATGATATATAACTATCATGCCTTGCTGACAGACTGAAGGGCAGTCTGTCATTTGTGGAAAAATACAGAGGCTGAGGCAAATGTGGGTGCTTTATGGGCTCATTTCCTAATTATTTATTAGCTTCTTGTTTATAATTATCTATCAGTATTGACTAATGACTCCAAATATATATTAAATTCCTTGAAAAGGGAAAGTTTGTTCTTATCTCTAATTAATCTCTTCATTCCCAAATGACTTAGCCTATTGTCTAGAAAAACTGGCATTGCACTAATGTGTATTTATATAGCAACTTGAATAAATGGTGGTATGTTCTTTAAACTTGTGGCTATTTAGTCTAAACCTCATTTTAGTCATTTCTATTTAGAGTACTAAGTGATCAAGTTGCACTTGATCCTGGATCCCAAAAGACAGCCTATCTAAAGCCAAACTATTAGGTGTAGGATGTTTCAAAGTGCTGAGTCACCAAATGCACTAAACACAGTGGATACAAAAGCATGCAGCAAATCTAAATGTTATAATACTCATATCCAGACTTTGCCTTGAAATAGATTTTGAAGGGGCAATTTTCATTCAACCTCTTAACTAGAGTGAACAATAAAGCAAATACACCCTGCAATCCGTGTTATAGCTGCTTCATTATAATAGCCTTCATTATTTAATGTTACAGGATTTAATGTTAAAATGCTAAAATATTTTGGAAATGAATAGGAGAGTATTTTTTGAGACAGCCTAAGCTGGCCTGGAACTTGCTGTGTAGCTAAGGTTGATCTTCAACTTCTGATCCTCCTTCCTCTGCCTCCCACGTGCTGGGATTGCAGACAAGAATTACCATACTGATCATAAAAGTATCAACTAATGAAATTATGAGCTGAAGTTCTCTCAGTGCAAATGTACCATTTAAATATACACGCTAAGTATTTTCATGAATATTGTATATTTCTGAGGCTACAAATAACTTGGGCAAATATACACATTACTGGGGAAAACAATAAGACTGGGGAAAACTCATAAGAGAGGAAGGCATCCACATACATTTATGCAACTGTGTTCTCTTTCAGACACTACAGTCTATGGTACAACTTCTCACAGCGTATGAGAGAAACCACAGTTGTGAATAGCATTGAATACTTGAAAATGTTAACCAAATCATTTCAATGTTTTGTTCAACTATGTTTTCCGAACAATGTATTGCTTCTTGTAGATATCTTCCTTTTCAGTCAAATTTGTGTTGCTCCCACAGGTACTAGAGGATGCATGAAATTACAGATTTCAATCACACTATTTGGCTTAACAATGCACTACAGGTTTCAGTACTGATTTCTACAATGCCCTATTCTATCATGTAAGTGAAACTAGAAACATATTAAGAACCAGTTAGAATAATGCACTCTCAATTTCAATCAAATTCTTGACTCCATGCCTCTGGCTCTGAATGTAACCACCTCCATGCTCCACTTTGTCATCAAGACACAGTGTTGCATTACTAAAATGGTGTTCCCAACTAAGAATTTCCATAAACACAGAAAAAAATGAAAGCCAGCTATTAAAAATGAACACGATCTGCTGTGTTCTTGGGTTTTGCCTATGCTATCAACTCTGCGGACATGTATCTTATCCAAATAATGAACCATGGACATGAGTTTGGGGCTGGGGAAGAAGGGCAAATGGTCTCTGACTTTGGATTCCTATCCTCTGCTATGATGATGACTCCCCCTTTTTTTTTCTACAGAAAACTCACTATTTCCCGAGGTTTCCCTTTGCTTTTGAAATAGACTAAACCAAAAGCTTTTTTAAAAAGTTGCATCTACTTCCCAAATTTTGCCAAAAACTTAAAGTATACAGAATTTTAAAAGTTGAATAGGAAGCTTAAGAAAAGGCTCATTGGTTAAGAGCACTCACTGCTCTTGTAGTGGACTTGGGTTCAATTCTTAGCACTGCTATTCTGGCTCACAAGTGCCCAAAACTCAAGTTCCAGGGGATCTGCCTTCTGCAAGTCCCAGGCAGGCACATGGCACACATATATACATACAGGTACTCACACATTCACATGAAATGAATCTGCAAACAAAAGAGTAAAGTTGAGTGGAAACCTTAAATATCTTCCCAAATGCAAATTGGTGTGAAAGATCTGATTCTCACACTTCGGTGCACACAAACCACCTAGGGAACTTGTCAAAATCCAGATGTTGATTCAAGGATCATAGATAGCGATCTCGCCTCACATTTCCAGAGAGCTCCAAATGATGATGACATTGTGAGTGGACTCTACTTAGCATAACCAAAAAATTATATCAATGAGAAATTTGTTCTTAAATACTGACAAAATAGGAGTCAATTAATGCTTGTTGGTTTTATTTAAGTAAAAATACTTTTATGTAGGAAGGTAAACATACTCACCTGGGGATTGCAAGATAGCATAGTGTATAAAGGCATCTGCCTGACAACCTGCGTATCCTTGCTGGGATTACGTGGAAGGAAAAGAGTCAACCAAAACCCACAACTTGTCCTCTGATTGCCAACTGCATGCTTTAAGGCACGCGTGTGTGGGTTGCATGCACACATACAAACACACACACACTCACATACACAACTAATAAATAAATGTCACAAAATTAAAAATAAACCAGCTCCATATAAAAATAATGCAACATACTTTTAACAAATCAGATTTTTTAGTGAAGTCAGTGTCCTGGATCGACACACAACAGTTCCTCCCCCACCACTACCACTTCTTAAAATTTTGGCAGTGTTATATCTTTTGTTGGTGTTGCTTAAGAGAACTCTTCCATTTTGATTCTTGCTGAATTATATGTGAAATATCAAGGAAAAATCATTATGCCTTTTCTTGAAAAGCTGTCATGAGGAAGGTTCCAGAACAGAAATTATTGACTGTAATATTTCAATGAGAAAGAAGAACGTTTACTGGAACTGCACACTTGAGTTCCTGAAAACCAAAATTTCTTCTACGACCCCATTGGGCCTTATTGGAGCCTACTCTGGTTTTTACTGATACTGTACAATACTTTTCTGGCTTAAGTATTTGGCCTATGATAACAACAATACTTTCTCTTGGTAATCACTAGGGTGCAAACATCCTCTCAACATACACACACCACTAGATGACATAATAGTTATTATTTGACAAAAATCATAAAAGGAGTTGATTAAAGTGCATATCGTATAGACTTTTAAAATATGATGTAATTGCATCAGGTACAGTTTGTAATAAATTTATTTTATTTGAGCATGTTAGGCAACTAAAGTATGCTAATTAGTTTTGTACTCTTTAAAATGTTTGTATAGTTAATGACACTTCTAATTCTTTAACTCTTTTTTAGATGTATTGATTTTATTGTTCATGTATGGCTATTTGGCCTACATATAAAATTATATACTATGTGAGTGCTGGTGCCAGGAAAAGTCAGAAGGAAATGAAATTATTGATGGTTTTGAAAAACTACCTGGGCGCTGAGTATTAAACCTGGGTTTTCTGCAACAGCACACTGCTCTAAATCATTGAGCTATCTTTTCAGTTAAGATTAACTTACATCAATAAGGGAAAGTATGATTGACTCATTCCTGGTTCTATGAAATTTCCTGTGCCAATGTTACCTTTCTCACTTTTATGACCAAAAGTAACGTCTTATCCTTAAAGTAGCCAATTAGGCAACATAGATATTACTTACTTTGAAAGCATATATATTACAAATATATTACAGATTATTTTTCTGATTATTAGTATATTTTAAGTATCAAAATAATGCCTTACATTGATAAATTATTCACTGTTCTCTACATTTGTTTTTCTTCTATGGCTCAGACAACCTAGACATTCTGTAATCTGGAACAATCTCACTTTCACATACACCAAATGCATTTCATTTGGAAGACATGCATTACCAAGATGCAAATGTTTTACACACACACACACACACACACACACACCTCTAAGATCCTTAATTACAGAGGCAATTTTAAAAAACTGGCTCTTATTGATCTATTCTGGCATGTTGAAAATCATTCCTTGTATTGTTTTTTCATTAAAGGAGATTTACTTTTATTAATCAGTATTAAATAAAAGCACAATTGTTTAATAAAAGTAAACTATAAAAGAACAGCTTATTACTATAGCCAGTCATGGATTCCAAAATCTTTACCCGTTTTTCTCTATTTTTATTTTCTTAGTTGGTATGTTTACATTATTTATTCTTAAACAGATAAAAGTTGTATGTATATATTATTATACAAGTTATTTTGAAGCAAAATACATCATAGAATAACAAAGTGAGCTAGTTTACATATTGTCTCACATTCTTATTTTAAATTATTTACATATTTGTTACAAATTTACTCATATGTATGTGAGCCTATAGAAGTTTGATTGCACAATATTTCTGCAAGAGCCCATAGAGGCCAGAAAAGGATGTCAGATCCCCTACAGGTCGAGTCATAGGTGGTTGTGAGTCATCATATGGCTGATGAAAGACAGACCTTTGCTCCTGCAAGAACAGTTAGCACTCAACTGCTCAGCCATCTCTCTGGCCCCTTCTTATTATTCTTCAGTGAGACTATTTAATTACCATTTTATCAGCATTTTAATAAACTCTAAGTGTCTATGCCTATAGCCATTTTGTGTCCAACGGGTTTTATCATTAACTTGAATCCTTTGGAGATCTGACAAATACCTTTCCAAGCTGCCATTTTCTGGTAACCAGCATCCTAAGAGCACATTTCTATAAATCCATATGTTCAGAATCTATATGTAAGTTGAATCACATGTTATTAGTTATTCTGTTCCCTGTTTGTTACTCTTAACATGTTTCTTCTTTGTTTTTGGTGTCCAAACAGGAGACCATTTTGTACATAAACCTTGTATATATTTTGTTTATATGCCTTCACCTATTCATCCATTGTCAAATGTTTACATTCATTCTATACCTTGACTATTACACAAAATGTTATGAATATGAATATGAGGGAACATTTTTAAAGCACTGACTTTAATCCCTTAGATATGCAGTCAGCAGGAGGATGCTAGGATGCTTTTCTTGCACTGATAGACTGCAAAGCTCTTTTCTGCAATGACTGTACAAAAATTTATATTCTCTTCACCATGTGCAGGTGATTCTTCCCTTACATCCCTCTACATTACCTCCTCCTACCTCCTGCTGTTTGGTAATAGATATTATATCATGGATGAGGTGACATGATGTCTCATTTTGGTTTTAATTTTCATTTCTCTGATGACTAGTGATATTGAACACTTTCTTCTTCATTTACACTTATACCCATTTTTATCTTCTTTTGAGAAATGTTTATTTTCTGTGGGATTAGATTTAACTCTCACTGCACAATCTGGAACCAATGCCTGTACTGACATAGGTTCTGATAGCTAGGAAGCTAAGACTACATATACAAACCCAAATGCTACTACTCTGATAAAGAAACTTCACAACATCCTGCTATTCCTGTAGATCATTGTCGGTTAGCCATCATCAGAGAGACTTCCTCCTCCATTAGATGGAAACTAACAATGAGACACACAACTGCAAGAAGATTTTTCCTGTTCCAACCACTTGGTCCCAAACGACCAACACAAAGACTTAAGATTACTTACAAATGCTCAGCCAATAGCTCAGGCTTGTTACTACTAGCTCTTATAATTAAACCCATTTCTATTAATCCATGTGCTGGCCTGAGGTTCTTGGCTTTTACCTCTATCCCATTTTGTGTGTCAGATTCATTCTTCATTTTTCTGGTGACTCCTCTGACTTCCCTTCCTCATCCCATCATTCTCAGTTTGATTTTCCCGCCGAACTTTATCATGTCTGGTTATTGGCCAATCAGCTTCTTTATTGAACCAATCACAGTGAGACATATTCACGCAGTGTACAGAAGGATTTGTCTACAACACACAACTGGACAATACACAGAAACTTTGGGAAGTTCAGTCCATAGTAGGATGTCTTCATCGAATCCCTCCTTTCAGAGCTCAAAGAACTTCCCAGAATAGGAGACAGAAAGATCATAAAAGCCAAAGAGGACAGCTGACATCAAGGAAACAATGTCTTCCAGACCCAACAGGACTGATGTACACACAAACTCCTAAAGATTGTGGGGCATGACAGACCTTGAATGGCTCTAAGTCAGATGAGGTCCCAGTACTGAGAGGGGAAATAGTACTTCAGGAGCCTTCTTACATCCCTAACCAAAAGGTTCTTTCCAATTGACAACTACTTAAAAAGAAAGAACTTAGTTTCCAAAGAAACTCACTGGGTATATAAATGATATTTAAGATAGGCTCCATGCCCACCTGTAAATGGCTAGTACAAAATGAACTCAATGGCATTTTGGGAAATATTTTAACTCATATTGCTTTGTCTGGACATTGCTTATGTGTTATGGTCTCCAATTTTGTGCTTTCATGGGTTTTGTTTGTTTGTGTGTGTTTATGTTTGTGTTTCCTGTGATTTTTCTTTTTCGTTTTATTATAGTTTTCTTTTTTGCCTCTTTGTTTTCTAAAGAGAAAGAGAAAGTAAGCTTGGAGGTAGATAGATGGGGAGGTGAAGAGAATCTGGGAGACTATAGAGGAAAACTATGACCAGAATATACTGTATAAAAACTTATATTTTCAATAAAAAAGGAAAATGGTGTTTATTCAGATCCTTTGCTATTTTAAAATTAGAGTATCTGTGTTCTTGCTTTTGGAATATTTGAGTATCATACACACACACACAAACACACATATATATGTTATATATTAACCCTTCATAAGCATGTTTTAAAAATATTTTCTTCTGTTGCATAGAATGTCATTCCAATAAATTGCTTTGTTTTTCAGACTGCAGAGGCATCAGCTTTTTATTTTGATGTATAATTTTATATCTTCTTGCTTGTACCTCAATTCATATGCAAAAATCTTTGTCTAAACCAATGCCATGGAACTATTCTCATTTATTTTTAGAAATTTTGTGGTTTGGGTGTTATATTTAAGTCTTTAAGGTGTTAAGATGTTATAGCTAAATCTTTAATATATCTCTAGGTTTTTTATTGCATGAGATACAGTCTAATTTTAGTCTTTTGTCACATAGATATCCAATTATATATATATGATGGATATATGCCCCAATACTGTTCAATGAAAACAATCTCTCATTTTATGTTCTTGCCACTTTTATCAAAAATAAAATATCAATATTTGGAATACTTAGATGACTTTTCCATGGTATTTCCTTAGTCTGTGTGTATGCCAGTGCCCTGATATTATTTATTTATTTATTTAAATTTTCCACCTCCTCCCCTCCTCCCATTTGCCTCCCACTCCCCCCACTCCCCGTCCCCCTTGCTCTCCAGTCCTAAGAGCAGTCAGGGTTCCCTGCCTTGTGGGAAGTCCAAGGACCCCCCTCCACCCAGGTCTAGGAAGGTGAGCATCCAAACACACTAGGCTCCCACACAGCCAGTACNAGTCCAGTGCTCCAATGTGGGTCTCTGTCTCTATCTCCATCCGTCGCCAGCTGAGGGTTCTATGGTGATATGCAAGATATTCATCAATGTGGCTATAGGATAGGGCCAATTCAGGCACCCTCTCCTCTGCTGCCCACGGACCTAGCTGAGGACATCTCCTTGGACACCTGGAGAGCTTGGGGAATGGGATAATTGAGATGGAGGAAGAGTGGATATGAGAGCAGGGAAGAAGATATTTTAACTAAGGGAGCCATTTTAGGGTTGATATTTTTCTTATTATAGGTTTCAAATATATTTTCCTTCAGCCTGGGCTTCTTGCTCAAGATAATAGTCTTTAGATATTCAGGACCTTTCATAATTTACTTTAGATCTTATAGTTACTTTTTCTATTTCTGTAAAAAATATTCATAATTCTTTTTTTCTTTCTTTTTTTCGGGGGGGGTGAGGGGCAGTTAAGACAGGGTTTCTCTGTAGCTTTGGAGCCTGTCCTGGAATTAGCTATTGTAGATAAGGTTGGCCTTAAACTCACAAATGTTTGCCTCTGCCTCCCAAGTGCTGGGATTAAAGGCATACACCACCACCACCTGGCTAATTTTAGAATTCTGGTAGAAATTGTATTGAATGTACAGAAAATGCAGAAGAATATGAATATTTCAATAATATTAATTTTTCTAATATATGAACATGGAATGTCTTTATAATTATTTTTTCAATTTCTTACATAAGTGTTTGATAGGTTTGACCATATAGGTCTTTTACTTTTTTGATTAAATATATTCCTAAATTTAGCTTTTCATTTTTCTCTTTTGCTAGCTATTAAAATATGAAATTTTTTTCTTGCTTCTCTCTCAGACAGTTTGTTGCGAATGTGCAGGAATAATGCTGGCCTTTGTGGGCACTGTTGTCCTTCCTAATGAGAACAATTAATTTCTGATAAAGTTGAGTACTTTAATGGTAACTGCTTGAGTCATTACATAGCAAAACTTGCAATAGGAAATTTATTTGGTTCTGTTTTCTGACTTGGCATCACAACTTATTTTTCCTACTTGGAAATGTTGCTTATTAATACTTCATCTGTTTTATTCCCTAAAGGGAATTCACTAGTTCTTTCTCACAAATTGTCCCCACAAATAAAATTTTCCTTAATAGGGCTTATTTTTAATGTGTTTCATATTTATCCCCATACTCTTTAGATCTCCCAGTCCTAATAAAGACATGGTAGGACCACTTAGATTTTTTTATCACTTTTAATATAAAAGACCTTTTGAATATAGGTTAAAGCAAAACTCAGGCACAACTAATAACATCTTAGTCTCACACAGATGAATCAATCAGTCTTCAGACACCTAACAAAATGTTTTGAATATGCCATTTCAGTATTTCTAAGGTTATATCAAAATTGGTATTTAAAATATAATAAATAAAACTAGTCAGTAATTGAAGCAAGAAAGTAGGCATTCTGCAAGGATTCACTTAGAAATTTTCACATGCTCCTTGGAAACAGAATATTAAGGTGTACATGAAACACTACATCACAGGAAATCAACATTAAAAAGGTCTTGATATCAATCAACGACAAAGAACAGAGTACTCTGTCAGCTGCCAATGAGTCCACGTTTTCTCTTGTTTTTTTTTTCTTCCCAGCCATCACCTGTATTAGGACTCAGGGATTCAAAACCTAGTGACAGACACTTCTGCCTGTACCTGGAACCCACAGGAGAGAACTGGGGCAATGTTTTAACTCGAGTATGCATCTACTCTATTTCGTTTTTATAACTTAAATTGGTTAAAATAAGTGATAATCTAGGATATTTGTCAATAGTTCAGAACAAAAAAAAATTCCCAGTCTCTAGGAAAGTTGTTCAAATTCTCCTTAACAAGTTGACTGTGTGCTACATTAAATTATTTAGGGCAAGATCCTTTTCTAATCTGTTCAAATCTACAGAAAATGACAATATTATAGGGTGTGTGCATATGTGTGTGTGTGTGTGTGTTTGGGGAGGCCAAGGTTAGCAGCTGATATCTTCTAATATAGTTTTCTCCCTTACTTTTCTGAGACAGGGTCTCTCATTGAACCCGAGGCTCACGTGTTTGACTAAACAAGCCCCTAAGGATCCATCCACTACAGGAATTACAGATTCATGCCATTAATCCAAGATTTTGTCTTTAACAAGATTAATGAGGATATGCACTCAGCCTGCACACTTTACCTACTGATCTAAATCTTCAGTTATTCCCCCTATTTTTAAATACTTAGGTACTAATAGTGTCAATTCTCTTTAAAATATTCAGAATTTACCCATACAATTATTTGCAAATACTGACAAATTTATCTAAAATTTACATGATGAAGATATCTAAATATCAAGCTATGTAGACAGTCATGAAAGAAAGCAAAGGAGAAAAACTGTTGTACTTGCCTTTAAATATTTAATGTGAAGTTTGTAAAAATTGTTATTATATGTCATATTAATGGGAAATTGTTATGTCTGTCATCTTAATGGAAAATTGGTAAACCAACAGAAACATGGGAATAAAATATAAGCCCATATAAAATAAATGAATTTTTGTAAATTTTCTTGCATAATTCAATAAAAGAATAACATTTTAAGTAAGTACACTGGACTACTATAGGTTAAATGCTGCACACAGAGAAATTGTAAGTTTTTCTCCTTCAGCATTTATAAGCAAATACCTTTTAGCAGATGTTGCTCCTTCCTCAGCATTCAGACAATTTAAAGAGAGCATAAAAATATACAAGATTTTTTGTGTATTTTTTCTTTATGTGGCTTTATTTTAACCTCTTTTTTTATTTTTACTTTAACTTTTTGAGACAGGTTCTCTGTGTATCTTCGTCCTGGAACTCCCTCTGTAGACCAGGCTATCCTTGAACTCACAGAGATCCGTCTGTCTCTGCCTCCCAGGCAAATCCTACCAGCATGTGCCACCACTATCGGTATACTCTCTCTCTCTCTCTTTTTTCTCTGAGAACTTTAACCTTTAGCCTCTGTGCCTCTATATATTTTTAACACCCTGTAAACCATTTAGAGGTTTTTTTCTTCTTTGAATCTCTCTTTACTGTATATTTCTCTTTTTGTGACCACATGAGCCTTTAATTTACTAAGCAATCATGGCTGAGGTAC
>LOEQ01014476.1:13692-24114 GCA_001685075.1 Bramus lutescens | reverse complement strand
TAGGGTAGAGTAGAGCTAGGTGGGGAAAACTAAACTGAATGCTGGAAGAAAGGAAGCAGAGTCATAGAGAAGACATGGAGCCGCCACCAGAGACAGACATGCTAGAACCTTGCCAGTAGGCCACGATCCTCATGGTAAAATGTAAAATAATAGAAATGGGTTAATTTAATACATAAGAGCTAGCTATGAATATTCTAGAGTCATTGGCCAAGCAGTGTTTTAAATAATATAGTTTCTGTGTTGCTATTTCGGGTCTGAGCAGCTGGAAACAAACTAGCAACCTCCTACTACAAAAGATATTGACAGCTGTATCTGAAGTCTTTTCCATTTTGTTTGTTTCACTTTATCTATATGAATGTTTCACCTGCATGCATGTATGTGATCATGTGTGTGCCTGTTGGACTCCCTGGAATGAGTTATCAATAGTTCTGAGCCATCATATGGGAGTTGGGAATTGAACCGTTGTCCTCTATAAAAGCAACAACTACTCTTAGTCTCTCTAGCCCTTTTTTCCATTTTTAAAGGAGGAAACATACACCTTTTAAAAGTTTATCTTAATAAAATGAATTCTCTTCAGGATCCAAATCAAGACTAAGGGAGCATATAAAAAGAAAGTAAAAGGATAAGACTGTGAAAACCAGCTAGTGAAAGTTTGGGAACAACTAAATTAAAATCACTGATTGTCTAAAACAGAATATCTGAAACTTGAAAACAAGAGAAATGAGAAAAGGAAAAGCAAGAGTCAAATGAACCTGATTTGTCACTCTTATGTGAGTTTTTAAATAAGAGAATCAGTGAAATTGGTCATCAGTGCCTCTTGTTATCTCTTTCAAACATAAATTAGAAAATTTTGGGGGAAAATTGATACCTCTCTCTCCAAAGTTAACAAAAAGAATAGAATACTTACTGTTAACTATGACTTCCAACAATACCTAAACACTTGAAAGTATTTAATGAACCACATTTTTGTACTCTTGTATCAGAAATGAACAACAAATCACTAATTGCCTTTGCAAGTAAAACTAATAACAAGAAAATTAACATCTTATTCTTATGCTGTATGCATTAGCAATTGAAAATGTCAAATTAGGTCAAAGTCTCTGGGAAAAGAGCAATATGACCATTGCGTACAATTCTCTGAAAATGGTATCATCAGTGGAATACTAAATAGAACAATTATGCTCATGTCAAGATACCTTTAGGGGAGGAAAGGAAACCAGACTGTAGTGCCTGCTTTATTATACACCTAAGAAATAAAAGCAGAGGGAAACTGAGGGAAGGAAGAAAATTAATGGCATGGGGATGAAGGAGGTAGAAAGAAAATGGAGAGTATAGGATGAATACGGTCAAAGCGTATCATGAACTTAAAATAATTTGTCTTTATGAAAGTTTTCAGTATATATAATGAATATATATCAATAAAATATTTTAATTTTTTTAAAAAGAAAGAACCAGAAAGAGGAAAGAATAGCCTCATTGACAAAGACTGAAAAGAAGGAACTGCTTCTGTAACTCTTCACCCACTCTAAGAAGTTCATGTTCGACAGAGAAGTTTCTCTCTATGGTGAGAGACAATGAATAAAATCCAGGTCATACATGTGAAATTGAGGATCATGCTTATCTTAGTGAAGTGTAAAAATAGTAATCAAAGACCCTGTCCACAGGCCAGAGTTCATAGATGGTATTTTAAACTCTCATGTGGCATCAGGTACACCTTGATATTAGTGGGCAAGACTCATGTTTCATCCTTCATCACTGTTATATGTGAAGTGAACTTATAACACTCATATCTCTTCCTGAGACTATGCCAGTCCCTGGGTCTGTGAGACTACAACATGATCCAACTTAATTTAAGCTAAGGTGGTTGTGGAACAATTTGCACTATCCATCTCCAACTTTGGACAACTGTTGCTAGGCCTATGTTGACAGATACATTCTCGAAATCCCCTGACAACAGGCAGAGTTAGGCATCCCAGAGGGACAGACTCATGTTTTGGTCTCCACTATTGCCTGCCAGCTAGAATAGTAATCTCAGTGTCACATTGAGACTATGACAGTCCTTGATGATGTGAGAATCACATAAGATGAGGCTTCTGTCAGCCAGAATAGTCAAGGCATTGCCTTTGTCAACCCAATCTCTAGCATCATAGTATGGAATAAGATTCCATTTGCTGGCAGTAGGATAGGGTACTAAGCTTAGGTCACTGCCCCAAAGAACTTAATTATGGCCTACTGAAACATAGCGCTGGGTAGATGCTAAGGGTTCCAATCCTCTGGACCACCTTCAAAAGAAGTCTCTAGAACAGTTCCAAGACCAGGGAAAGACACAGTGCTACTAAATTTTTATTCGAACTAACATCATCACCTGTGGTTAGTTCTTCCATGCTTGGTCACAAGTTTACCGCATCAGTAAGTAGCTCTTGACATCATGGGCTTTGGTCATTCCCCAGAGAATTAGTGGTCTTTATTGGCTGTGTGCTCCATATTTGACAATGTTTTGTTGCATTTGTAGCCACAAGCACAGTATAGAAGAATAAAATTAATCCATTCATAAGAATTCTTCCCAGGGATAAGACTGAATGCCACAGAGTCTGACCACAGGTCAATGACTGATGAAACAGATGGGTCTATCATAGAACACAAGAAGAAGCCTTATGGTAAGACACCACTCCCTAGGTAGAATCTGGTTCATTATTATAACATACCAACTATGGCTGGGCTTGAAACACCTTGCTTAAAATCATACTTTCATTGTGGGTAGGGGCAATAACCCAAACCCAGCAGATACCTACTTGACCAAGAACTGGCCATTATTAGGGTGTTGAAACAGTGAAATTGATTAACTGCAGAGAAAAAAACCTTCAACAAAATATTTGCAAATCAAATTCAGTAGCACTTGAAAAATGTGCCATGATCATTCCAGAGATGTCCGAGAGATACAAAGATGGATCAATAAATGTAAAAGGACAGTCTGCTGTGAATTTCTGTAAGGATGTTCACAAACAAAGCCAGATCAGGTTCAAAGCACAGAGACTGACTGAGGCAGCATGCATAGGGCTGGTATAGGTCGCAATCATGGTCTCTGTATGTATGTGTGTTTATGTAATGTATATGTATGCGTGTGTGTGCGTGTGCATATNTAGTGGTTTTATGGGATTTCTGAGTGTGAGAACAAGTGAGTTTCTGTTTCTTGTGCCTTTTCTTGGGCTCTTCCATCTTTCTGCTTTTTTGTACAATTCCAATGTGTTAGTGTTTGTTTTATCTTGCATTTTATTATTATCCATTAGCAGCTTGTTTTCTAATGAGAGAGAGAAAGGAAATGTGTCCTGATGGGCCAGAATTTGAGGAGGAACTATGAGGAGTAGAGGGAGAAGAGACTGTAATCCAGATATATCATTTGTGAAAAAAATCTATTTTCAATAAAAGAAAAAATACTTAGACCAGAATAGTTACTAACTACTTTCTAAATATTATTCTTTTTATTGATTTCTATTGAGCTCTACATTTTTCTCCATTCCCCTCCCTGCTTCTCCCCTCCCCTCCAACCCTTTCCCAAGGTCCCCACACTGCCAATTTACTCATGAGATCTTGTCTTTTTCTACTTCCCATGTAGATTAGATCTATGTATGTCTCTCTTAGGGTCCTCATTGTTGTCTAGTTCTCTGAGATTGAGCTTTGTAGGCTGGTTTTCTTTGCTTTAAGTTTAAAAACCACTTATGTGTGAGTACATGTGATAATTGTCTTTCTGGGTCCTAAATCTTATTCTTATTCTTATACCCACATTTAAGTGTAACTTTATCAATGAAGCTTCCCTTTAAAGCAAATGGAAGCCATCACAGAAAATCACAACTGGACTCAATGCAGCATTCAATGAACTGTGGGAAGTAAAGCCCAAGAAGATACATTCACAAAACAGCTCCTGCATCTGTGGCTCAGTGACCATCACAAAAGAGGCAGGCAGAAATAGTGTAAGAGCCATAATAGGAAGAATCTCCTGTATAATGGTCTCTTATAGAAATGGCTGCACAGAAAGATCTGAACAATGGCAATATCAATAGGCATGTTAATGTAAAGGGCTAAAATCTCATGAGGTCAAACCTCCAGATAAGGAATTACAAGCCACTGATGTCTGCTTGTGAGAGGGTGAGTTATCTTGTCCTGCAGATGAGTTGTTATTGCTTGTCCAATACAAAGTGGACAGTTTTAATTGGTTGTCTAATACAAAGTGGTCAGCCTTGAAGCCATATTCACAGAAACAAAAATGGTCTCAGAAGGTTATATTTATATCTTTGTGCATAAAAACTCATATGCAAATACAAACATAATCAGGAAAAATGATGCTATCAATTTGAGAATGACAGAGGACATAGAAGAAGTTGGAGGGAGGAGACTTTGGAGGGCTAAAGGAAGAAAAGGGAAAGAAGAAAGTAATGTAATTATATTGTTTAAAAGTAACTAATGCACAGCCCATCAAATAAAGATCAAGTCAGGATATTTTCAGTACTAATTTCTGCAAACTACTTAAAGAAGAATTATTATCAATACTTTTAAAACTATTTCAATAAATCCAATGATACTATGAAACAAGCATTTCCCAGATATTCTAACCATATAAAATATAACAAAGGAAACAAACACAGTCCCAAATATGTGATGAACTTAGGTATAAAAACCTTCAACAAAATATTTGCAAATCAAATTCAGTAGCACTTAAAAATGTGCCATGATCATTCCAGAGATGTCTGAGAGATACAAATATGGATCAATAAATGTAAAAAACAAGTTTATATGGCAAAATACATTAGAAGAATTAAACAAAAATATTATCTATGATTATGCTAATAAATATAGGAGCTTCATCTGACAAACTTATATATCACATTAAGATGAAAGTACAAAATAAGCTTTGCATAAAAAGAAAGATACCTCAACATGATAAAGGTCACACATATTAAACCAACAGATAGCATCATAGTGGACATGGGAAATCTTAGACCTTTCTCTCTGAAACCTGGAACTAGATGCCTGGGGACTGGAGAGGTGGCTACACAGTTCAAAGTGTGCACTGTTCTTGCGGAGCTCTGGAATTTGGTTCCTAGCCTAAAGTCAGTTTCACAACAGTCTAGTTCCAGGGAATCCACTGGCCTCTACCAGCCTTAATGATTCCTTGTGCTCAGAGGTACATACCCACAAACCCACAGAATTTTACAAAGAAAAAGATACCCTCTTCCTTTCTTTTCAACCTAGTTCTCAAATCTCAGCCAGAACCATAAGAAAGGAAATAGAAATAAAGGGAATTACTGTTAGTTATCTTTCCACTTCTTTAACAAATGTGTGATATAATTCAACTTATAGGAGGAAAATTACTTTGACTTACAGTTCAGGACGCATCCCTCAATGCTCACTTGACTCCATCATCCTTAGTCTGTGGAGAGGCAGTACATTTTGGTGTAGAACACATGATGGTGTAGTAAGCCAATAAACATCTTGATGTACAAGCAGAGAGAAAGAGGAAACAGAAGTTTTAATACCTCCATCAAAGGCATGTCCCCAACAATATAATTTCCTTCTAGTAGACACTATTGCTTAAAGTTTCAACACCTGATAAGAGTGTCACAGGCTGGTTGCAAGCCTTTAACATGTGGGACACTGGGGGAAACAGATCATATTCAAATAACAGAGACATCCTAGTTGGTAAAGAAAAAGTAAAATTATGACTATTTGCAAGTGACATGGTATTTTAAAATATATAGAGCTCCAAAGATTCCGCCCAAAGCCTTTAGAACTAGCAAGTGAATTTAGCAAAGTTTCATGATAAAAACCAGTATACAAAATAGAATGATGCTGCTATATGCTAATAGCAAACTATCTGATATAGAAGCCAGGAAAGCAATCACATTTATTAAACCTACAATAAGAAATGAAAAACATATATAAACAAAGAACACAGAGAGATCTACAAAGAAAACAAAAACATAATGAAAGAACCAAAATAATATGAAAATAGAAAGATGCCTCGTGTTCTTAGATTAAAAAGTGAATATTGTAAAAATGTCCTTACTACTAAAAGAAACCTACTGATTTAGTGAAATCCCTTATAAAATACAATTATAACTTCACTGAACCAGAAAAAGTTCCAAATTTTTCTTGGAGATGAAAAAAATGTATTCAAATACCCAAAGTAACCTTAACCAAATAGAATAAAATGGGATATGCTGCAATATTTGACTTGAAAATATAATAAAAAGCTGTAGTAATAAAAGCAATGCGGTACCGGTATAAAAATAGAGCCACAGTGTATGGTGCTGGAGCTCATGGCTGTTATCCCAGCACTCAGGAACCTGAGAAAAGATGACAATGACATTCAGGCCAAGCTTGGCTCACAATTGAGCTCCAAGCCACTGTGGGCTATAGAGTGAGATCACATTATCTCAAAACATAAGCAACAAATCCAAATCAAAGGGCAAAAAGATATACAGAGTAAAGAAACAGAATAGAGAATATATAAACAAATCAACAAACCTTCAATCAACTGATTTTTTAAAATAAGATTTTCTAGATACTGAAGGTATAGTCTTTTCAATAAATGGTGCTTGGGAACATTGATATGTACATTTAAGAAGATGACATTAAACTCCTGAGTCAAAATTACTAAAATCACCAAATGTGGAGTAAAGACAAAAGACCCAACTTTTGCTTTTGTATTATGGTTTCTGGTTCTGTGTTCTGCTGGGGTTTGGGCTTTTCCTGTTTATGTATATATGCTTCTTTGTGTATATTTCTTGTGCTTTTTATTTATTTCTTATTCTGGTTTGTTGTTTTGTGTGTTTGTTTTGCTTGCCTGTTTTGCTAAAGAGAGATAGAAAGGCCTATAATTGGGTGGGTCAGGAGGTGAGAAGGGTCTGGGAGGCATTGGAAACTTTTCATTTTGGCAAGACTGTCTGGTCCATTATCTCTGAGGATCTGAGTGACTCATCTTCTTACTGCTGCAGCGACGGGCATCTGGCAGTCATTCTACATTTTTATGTGAGTACTAGAGATTCAAATTCAGGTCCTCATGTTTTACAGCACTAAAGAATATTCTTTGTTGATATTTATCCTTCATATTGAATTAAAGACTATATTTACTCAGTTTATGTCAACTGGTCCAAGCTCTTATAGCTTAAAGTTACCTAATAAAGTTGCTTGCTGATGGTATTTATCGTGTCCCTATTGAACTTTCTTTGAAGCTGTTTCCGAATACCTAACCTGAAGACCATATGAATTAGTGGAAAAATCTAGAAAAAAATCTCTTAGTTTACTTATTATTCTTTATCTCTTCCATCTTTGACTTTTAATGTATGTTATATAAAAATATGGAATGGTTTTGGTAGCTAATTAAAAGGAAAACCTCAATTTTGTGCCTGAGAAGGGAGTATCTATAATTCTCTTAAAAAATAAAACTTGACTCAAACAAGTTTCCCTCATCCCCACCTTTGCTTACTGCATATCACTAAAATCCCTTGTATCCAAGGATCACACAGTTCCAAAAGAATCCTGACCAATGTCAACTGGGTTAATTTTTTTCCCTTCAGAATGAATTGTTTATCTTATTTCAACGATTCATTAAGCATAGAGCTATCCACTGCACAACAGAGACCAAAGATACTTGGAATTGCTTCATCATTAAGATAAAGAGTTATGAGGCCCTACAGATCTGTAAGTGAGGTTTATAAATATGAAAGAATCATAAAAATGGGAAATGATGCTTATGAATTTCCTTGGTACTCTTTGTTATTCATATCTACCAGTTAAATTATCACTTTCTTAAGTGTGTGCAATGATAATTATATACACAACTCTTATCATTTATGGAGCCTGGTATGCTATGTGATTCACTTGTACCAACAGCATGATTCAAATTAATTTCTCATTGTTTTCCTCCTAGACAATTGATATATTTCTTGTTTTACTAATGGAATCTAATGTTAAGAAAGTTAAAGTAAATCTCCCAGGTAGGATACCCAGTAAAGTCAAAGAGCTCAGATTCATCTGCTTTCAGATCTTTGAATTCTATTGCCCTCTACTCTATCTCACATATATAATTTTATAGGTATTGTGTAAACTACAGTAATAAGAATTGAAAGTAAATACATATTCTTTAGGAAAGTGACATAATCACAATTAGGGACCACTTTCTGACTCTGCTGCACCTCAGGATAGGAAGAGACATTTTTCAAGGACAAAGTAGAAGGGAATCCATATCTCAGTAGAACAGCTGGATTGAAGGTAAAGTCACAGCATTAGAAAAGCGACCCAGGTAAGCTTGATTCTGGGTAAGCAAAGCCAAATTGTATATAAAGACCCTACTCTTCAATGTTATAAACCAAATGCCTAGAATTGTCTGTGGAAAGTACTGGGCATTCAATCAATTCTTGTTAAATTACTGAATTGGATCCAACTTCATAAGTAACAAATGCTTCAAAGCAATGCTAAGTAGTGAAATAAATTAGAGCCAAAAGATGATAATTGGACCAGACTTATTCCAGGAGAATTTCTAGAAATGTTTTTAAATTAAACATAGATTCTACTCTCATATAATACATCCTGATCATAGTTTCCCCTCTCCACCCTTTCCTGCTTCTCCCAGCCTTCCCTCTCCCTAAGATTAACTCCCCTCTATCTCCCTTCAGTAGAGAGCAGGCTTCCAAAGAGACAACAATCAAACACAATGAAGCAAAATAAGACAAGACAAAAACCCACACTTTGAGGTTTGAAAGAGTAATTCAACAGGAGGAAAAGTGTCCCAAAAGCAGGCAAAAGAGTCAGAGATACACCTGCTGCTAGGAGTCCCACAAAAACACCAAGCTAACAGCCACAACATGTATTCAATGGATCTGGTGTAGACCCCTGTAGGCCCTGTGCTTGCTGCTTCGGTCTCTGTGAGTCAACATGCACCAAGATTAGTTGATTCAGTGGCCATTCTTTTCTGATGTCCTCCATCCGCTCTGACTCCTACTCCATGTCCTTTTCTATAGAGCTCCAATGGGTAGGACCTGGTGGAGACATCCAATTTAGATTCTTTCCATATAATGTCTGGCTGTGGTTCTCTGTACCTGCTCCTATCCACTGCCAGGGGAAGCTTCTCTGATAACAAGGCACCAATCACTAATCAATGAGTATAGCAGCATGTTGTTCCGAATTATTTCATTGCTGAGGACAACATTCACCCAGCTCATTGAATATCGAGAGGTCGATCTAGTGCCTGCATGGAGTTTTCACCCCTATGTTTTAATCTTGTTGGTACTAAGAAACATTTTTAAGAACACTGAGAATACTAAACACAACAAACACAGGACACCATTTAAGACAGGTCCTCTTCAGAAACAATCGTTCCAAACTGATACTTTGGGGAGATTTTTTTCTTTGTCTATCATAATGATAAATTCCTTTGTCAGGAGCTAAGTTTAAATACATATAGATCGCTGCAATTACCAGAAATTAATCAATTCAAAGAGCTAAAGCCAGGTTTATGAATGTTAAGTTTCATCCCTGATTTCTCAGAACTCAAAACAATATTCTATCTGATGTACAAATAGCATAGAGAAAAGAATAGTTCTTGAAATTAATTATATTCAATTTAGTAAGTAGGGACTTTGATTTATATCCTCACTAATTTATAAGAGCTAGTGAATTGCAATGAACTTCTTTATCATTTATTTAATTCATTTCACAAGGATTAGAGCAGATATTAAATAAGATAGTGGCAAGGTAACAATTACATTATGAAAAATTCCATGAAATCTCAATTAATTCTAGTCTAATATTTTTTCAGCTAGATCATTTCCCCTGTGCTCGTATATTTTGTAGAAAGATTGATATATCAAGATTTCATCACAGGATTATTAAAATCAGTAAAAGTAACAAACCAAATTTCAGTGGAAATCCTGAAGTCAGTATATAATCAGCCATATATACTAGACCATGACCTCTGGTTTTCATCACAGTTTGTACTAGGACTTCATGGTATGACTTGGAGTTTGTATTATAATGGAATTGAGTACTCCAGTAACTAGTCAGCAGAATTTACAGAGAAGAAAATCCAGATACATAAAACTGAATACCAAAAACTTTACTATACTTAAGGGACAGTTATAGATTATAAATAAAACTTGGTTATTTCTGTGAGGAAGGATATATAAGGAAGTGAAAAGCAAAGTAATTCTAAGAATCTTAATATTTGGTTGAAGTATGAAATAAGGTAGGTAGTAATTTTGAACAAGAAATACCCCAAAACAAATACTTAGTCTCAGAGAAACTGCATTTCAGATAACCAAGAAACCATTTTAAGGAGTAGTGTTCAATAATGATAATATATGAGTGTGTGTGTATATATACAGATAGATAGATAGATAGATAGATAGATAGATAGATAGATAGATA